>JADRCD010233927.1:0-17200 GCA_019843815.1 Montemys delectorum | reverse complement strand
ACCCATCTGTCCCTTAGAATTAAGAGATTTGAGAACCTGGTAAGGCGGCCCACACTGTTTAGTAATCCTGGTGCTTCCTTCAGCTGAGAGGCAGGAGGATCACTTGAGTTCAGAGATGGCCGGCCTGGGTTGCAGTGAGAACTTGTCCCAGGAAGACAAAACACAGGTAGTGCAAAGGCTTAGCAGGTGAAGGCGCTCATTTCCTGAGTCTGGTCCCCAGGGCCATGGCAGGAGAGGCCGACTCCAGCTGTCCTGGCTTTATTACCTATTCCCTCTACCCTATAAAACATGTTCAAATGGAGAAAATGTTAAAAGTTCTGAGGAGTTGTGTTGGTCATTAATAAAAAAGGAGTTTATGATACAGGCAGGTAATTTTTTGTTACATACACTTTTTATTTACCTTTTTAATTGCAGTAAATGTGTTCAGTGATGTGAGTTAGCACATTTTACAGATATGACAGGAACCTGTAGTGGCCGTGACTGCTATGACCAAAGGAAAAAAAAACTTCATTGACAGAAAGCTGGCCAGTTTCTCAGGCCAGAGTGCCCCGAACACCCAGGAGGCCCTGGCGCACAGTATCAGGTGACTAGCAAATGTTGCATAATCTGCTAGCTAAGTGTCAGCCACTGGGGAAAGGCATGGTAGTTTTCTGAATATTGGGTCCTAGCAGCAGCAGCTAAGTGTCCGGAAGCTGACTGAGGTTCTTTGCCTCCTTATGCTCCTGTTCATGGTGCTGAGGAGCAGTCTACACTGGAGTCATTAAGTCCAATCAGGCATCTGTGCTTGAGCCTCAGACATAGGCTTTCCTCAACTAACCTGCTTGCTCTGCCCTTTAATAGCGTTCTTTTTATGTTGCTTTCGCTTCATTTGGATCTGTTGATAGAGACAGAAGCCGGGAGCATTTGCTGTTAGATGAGGATCAGCTTGATCTGTGGATAAAGGGCAGTCTGGAGGGCTTGGGTTTCCTGTCATGGTGGACCAAAAGCTGACAGCTAACTTCCCCTCTGTTCTGTTCGGATTGTCAGACACTGAGCTAGAAGCTTTACTGATACATACCGTCATATGAGCTGTGGTAACCCTGCTGACAGAAGAGGGGGTGAGGCTCTGGGGTCACCCCGATGAATGAATGGTGGAAATGCAGTGGTGATTGCTCTAACAGCCTGCTCTGTCTCACTCAGTCATAGCAGTGCCCATCTGTATGGCTTTTGGGTTTCCTGACAGACAGGAAGCAGTCTCACAGAGCTCCGACATCAGATATTTGGACTAGAAGTCTTAGACAGGACCAGAGACTTTCAGGGTGGTAGGATGCTGTTTTTGGTGCCAACTGTGATTTCCTTGGTGCTGATAGTGTTCAAGGAGGTCATTTTGGGTTTTGTCAGGAGGGTGTAGTAATTTAGAGGGCGTTTGAAATACTGAGGGTGTCACTTGCTGATAAGCAGGTGAAAATGGGGCTGGAGAGATGGCTCAGTGGTTACGAGGGAGTGTTTTTGGCTCTCCAGGACCTAGAGGTCTAGACTATTTATTGGAGCTGCCATGTGGGTGCTGGGGATTGAACCAGGGTCCTTTAGAAGAGCACACAGTGTTCTTAACCACTGAGCCATTGCCCTATTCCCAAATAAAATAAATGTATTTTTTCTTAAGAGATGGGTGAGAGTAAATGATAAGGTTTCTTTTCTCTTTCATACAAAGCTGCCTTCCTACTCAATGAGTTAACAATTTAGAACAAATTAATATGTCTGTAAATCTTTAATACCCGCGACTGAAATGTGCTTCCTTCCATTTCAGCACACACTGGAACAGACGGCGTTAAGTCTTTGCAGCAGGTGGTGGGAACAGAGGAGGACACTGTCTGCACTATGTTGCTTACAGTCTGGAGTGGGAGCCTGAAAGTCAGGGTTAGAAAGCGTTGGATGTCAGGCAATGAATGCTGGGGCAGCCACCTATTGGAGCTCTAAAGGAGTGCTCTGTCACCCAAGGCTCACTAGGAGTCATGAGAAAATTGGAAAGACCCTCTCAGGACCTGGGGAGGCACTGATGTGGGAGCTAGGTATTGGCTGGGAAAGAAGAATTTCATTTTATTTATTTATTTTTTTTCAAGTCAGGGTTTCTCAATATAGCCTTGGCTGTCCTGGAACTCACTCTGTAGACCAGGCCAGCCTCGAACTCAGAAATCTCCTGCCTCTGCCTCCCAAGTAAGTGCTGGGTTTAAAGGCGTATGCTACCACTGCCCGTCAAAAATTTCATTTCTTTTTCTTTCTCTCTCTTTTTTTTAAAATATTTATTTATTTTATATGAACATACTGAAGTTGTCTTAAGACACACCAGAAGGGGGCATCAAATCCTGTTACAGATGGTGGTGAGCCACTATGTGGTTGCTAGGAATTGAACTCAGGACCTCTGGAAGAACAGTCAGTGCTCTTAACCACTGAGCCATCTCCAGCCCCCAAGAATTTCATTTCTTAATGGAAAAGATTAGTATGCAATTCCCTGAGAGCCAGAAGTTCCTGTAACTAGGATGAATGACTGGAAGGTTGAGGGTTGCATCTTGTCCTGAGGGCCCTCAGGGGTCTTAGTGGAGTGACAGACCTGGCTGGATCACAGACATGAACAGACAAGAGGAGCAGTAGGACATTGGAAGGAATGAAAGTAGCCCTTGGCCAGAGGTTTTCAGGACGGAGAGGAGGTGGGTATGAGACCCCGAGTGGGCATGGGCTAGGAAGGAGCCTAGGGTGCCGTAGGCCGTGTCAGCCCTCTGACGGGTGGCCAGGGAAGGCTTTTGAAGGATTCTGCCCTAGGTAGTTGTGAGTTAGTGTGTTTGGACTTTGAGGTGGAGATGTCAGCTGGCAGTGTAGAATTCTGAGGTACTGGAGACAGGCAGAAGGTGGGAAAGACTCAGTGCAAGTGATCGGTAATAATCAGAGAAAAGGAGTTAGTTAGGTTAGGGAAGCCTAAAAAGTATCTGTTGTCTTAGTGCCTGAGATGGCTTTTATTGTAGGGAGAGCCTGGTGTTAGTGAGATGCAGGGGAGTAAGTAAGGCACCAGCTGCCAGTGAGAGAGTGGACACAGGCCATGGTGTAAGCCACAAGAGTGTTGACAACCAAGGGAAGAGGCCTTTATGTTTGCTGTGCTGTGCTTGAGGCAGAGCTCTGTATGCATCGGGGCAGCTGTGCAAGTGTTGTGTGTGTGTGTGTGTGTGTGTACTCATGTCTGCATGAGTAGAGACCAAAGAAAAAGACTTGGTGGCCTGCTCCATCACTCTGTTCCTTATTATTCCTTTTGAGGCACTGACTGAGCCTGGCTATGGTCGGTCGCAGTGATCCCTCACACTGTTCCCCACCTCCCACAGCGCTGTGTTCAGGTGTGTGTGGCAGGTGTGTGCTGGGGTCTGAACTCTGCACACCAAGCACTCTCACCCTCAGCCTGGGGCCATGGCTCCAGCCCTCAGGAGATTTTGCATGTGTGTCTGTGCCTGGTGCTATGGGAGGCCAGAGGAAGGAGTTAGATTCAGATTCTTCAGGTTGTAGATGGTTGGTTGTGAGCTGCCGTGCGTGTGTAATAGGCTGCAGGCAAACTTGAAATGAATGGTCTTGAGCAAATTGGGACATGTTGCTTACCTAGGAAAGACTCTTCTCTTTGTGGACTGACCTCCGACAGTGTGTCTCCCCCTAGAGTTTGAGTCTGTCTTCTTAGATGCATAGATGCATATCTGCCTTAATCTCTTTTTAGGTGAAAGCCTTCCTCAACACTTTACCAGTTTCCTTGCAGCAGGGTTGCTCATTTTGGGTTTCCTTTGGGGTTCTTTCACCATTGGTAGTTTCTGCTCAGCTCAGTTCAATGTTGGCTAAGTTATGGACGCCTTCCCTGACTGCTGACTCAGACTTTTGTGACGTGTGCCATGAAAACAGGCTGCCTGTGACCGTGAGTGTGCATGAGTGCAGTTCAAGGCTTGTGATGGGACGACTGCCTCATTCTTCTGTCTTTATACCCTAGAGTGAATTTCATTACGGTCTGGCTGCTGTGCAGCGGAGTGCAGCTCTTGCATTCTGCTCTTCCCAGCATCCCTTCTGTAGTTAGATGTTGGGAGGTCCACCCAGGTCATCAGATTTAGGTATTTACTTGCACTCTGTTGCAAATGCAACATCTTAGCCCGTATGACTAGGAGATAGAGAAATGATTTTACTATATATTAGTACATAGTTGACTCTCTACACCCATAGGATTCAACTGAAAATACACAAAAAAAAATACACAAAAATTGTATTTATACTAACCCTGTAAGGGCTCCTACCCTCACTCACCACCTATAGCAGAACAACCATTTCAAGGATTTGCATTGTCTTAAGTGTTACAGCTAATCTAGAGGTGATGTAAAGTATAGAAGAGGATATGTATAGGTGATACATGACATGCTTATATATCACCTATATAGTATGTAAACATATAATGTACCTATAACCCAATACTTTGTAGAAGGAAGTTACTGGTTTTGGTTATTATCCGTGTAAGAGGGGTCCCGGAACCAGAGTCCTTTATTAATACCGAGGAGAGAAATGTTCTGTGGTTCAGTTTCAGTCTTAGTATTTTTTTAATTTTAATTTGATTTGTTGGGACTGTTTCTTACTGGACTCTGTGTTTGTTGGTGGACAATTTACCTTCAGAGACCTTAGCTGCTCTGAACGTGCCCAGCACGGTGTACCCTGTGTGCTTGTGTCAGGAAACCCTTCTCGTGGGAACTGTGGTCACAAGGTTAAGATTCTTCTGGGTATTTTGTATATATATTTTAATTGCAGGAAAGAAAAGTTCATTAGTTTTCCTCATGAGAAAAACGACGCCTCATGTCCCTTTTCCCTTCACACAGGATGACCAGTAACAGTTGAAAATGATCAGTAACATCGGAGTTAAACTTGTGTTATCATGAAACTTGAGCCTATTATGAAATCAGATTATTTGGTTTTAGGAAAGCAGATGTATTTATTTTGGGAACCTGGTCTTTGTTTCCAGTTAGCCTTGAACGTGGAGTGGTCCTACTGGTTCAGTCTCCAGAATGCAGGATTATCAGCTGAAAGTTATTTTATAGGCACTTTAAAGTCTAAAGCTCAATGTTTATTTTTTCTGTGAGTCTGGACTATGTGTAGATAATCAAGGCAAGTAGATTCTGAGCTCTGATTCTGAGTAAGTCCCCAGAACATTTGCTATGTGAGTGAATACGCCAGTGTTGTGGAGGGCAGCTGCCTCCATGCAGCTGTTGAGAACCACCTTACGGTGGATTAGAGCAGGAACAGAGGCTGCTGGGACAGACTGGCTCGGTTCTCTAGGTAGAATGGCCCTGATCCCAGCAGTTTCATGGACTAGGCCTGGTCATGCTCACCTTTAATCCCAGTGAACTCAGTGGGCAGAGGCGGCTCCTGAGTTCAAGGCCAGCCAGGGCTACACAGAGAAACCCAGCAAAACAACAATGAAAAGTACTTGTTTTATATAAAATGGTTTGTGTTATGGCTACCAAGTGAAAAGTTTAGGCTTTACCTTTTATCCCTCAGAATTTTTCTGAGTAAGAATAGTCCTATAGCCGGGCAGTGGTGGCGCACGCTTTTAATCCCAGCACTTGGGAGGCAGAGGCAGGTGGATTTCTGAGTTCGAGGCCAGCCTGGTCTACAGAGTGAGTTCCAGGACAGCCAGGGCTACACAGAGAAACCCTGTCTCAAGAAAAACAAAAATAAAAACAAAAAAACAACAAACAAAAAAGTGGTCCTATAATGGTCTTATTTCTCACATAGCAAACTTAGAAATTTTATTGAACACAAAATTTTTGACTTTGTCCACATTAATGCACATATAGTATTATAAAAATCTTAGGCAGATTTCATGTACATTCAGTTTTTAGAAATTAACATGGGGCTGGAGAGATGGCTCAGCAGTTAAGAGCACACTTCCAAAGGTTCTGAGTTCAATTCCCAGCAAGCTCAACCATCTACAATGGGGTCTGATGGCCTCTTCTGATATGCAGGCATACATGCAGATAGAGCACTCATACATTAAATAAATAAGAATAAATCTTAAAAAAATTAACATTATACTTTTTTCTTAGATGTAGCTGTTCTGCCAACCCAGGCACCTATAATGCAGTTCTCTCATTGCTCACTCTTTTGTAGTTGTTTTCAAGATGGAGTTTCAATATGCAGCTGTCAGTACCTGGACTTGTTTTAACCTGTGGCAGTGTGCTGAGTCTGCCTGAGACCTCCCCCACTTAAGATGAGGTTACTAGTTTAAGCTGGTCTTTAACTTGCCACCCTCCTGCCTCATTGTCTAGAATATTATTAATGTTATATGTGTATGTGTGTTTGTTTGCATGCATGTGGAAGCCAGGGGATCCAGCATCCTAACTCAGAAGTTGTCCCTGATTGAGACAGGGTCTCACTGGGATCTGAAGCTTGCCAAGTAGGCTAGGCTAGCTAACTAGTGAGCCCCAAGGATCTTGTCCCCAGTACAAGTTAGAAGTAACTCATTAGTTCTTTAATATAATTTTTATACATTATCTTTTTGTATGTGAAAAAATCAAATAACTAACACAGAAGTACATAGGGAAGTAAAAATTAAGACACTTGTGTAAAAAAAGAATCCCAACCCAAGCATTTTTCTAGATCTTCGCCTAAAGGTCGATATAGATTCTTTGCCTAGAGCTACCCTGAGTGAGTTAGAAATTGTTTATTCTTTGTAGGTGCTATTGGTCAAACAAGAAATTTCACTTGGATGATCATTTCTGTCCAGTGTGACACTAGACAAGAAAGTGTTAATAGAAGGACAATTACTTCCTAACACCCAACTAAAACTATTCGTAATGAGCTTCTAATTAGGTTCATTTAAATGGGACAAGGAGTTTAATACACACACACACACACACACGCACACACACACACACACACACACACGCACACACACAATTTCTTTACCCTCAGTGTTCTAAGTGCTGGGATTATAGGTGAGTGCCACTCATTCCCTGTGCTTATTATGTTTTACGTATTTGTTTCTAGAGTTTGGCCTGTATGAAACAAAAATCTTAGTTCTCCTTTAATTGGTCTATCTAATTTTTTCATGTGTTTATTGTTACGGTTGGGTATGGCTAAGCTTGCTTATGATCCCATCATTTAGGAGATGGAGGCAAGAGGATGAGTTCAATGCCAGATTCATATATATGTATGGTGTGTATGTATGTATGTTTGTATGTATGTATGGTGTGTGTGTGTGTGTGTGTGTGTGTCCATATGGTTAAAGTGTCAAGAAATCAGTATATAAAGTTAGGTGATGGTGGCTCACATCTTTAAACCAGCACTTAGGAGGCAGAGGCAGATGAATCTCTTTAAGTTCCAGGACAGCCAGGGCTACACAGAGAAATCTGTCCAAAAAAACCAACCAACCAACAACCAACCAACCAACCAACCATACATACATACATACATACAGTCAAGAAACCAAAGAGAGACATGTTTACTGACATGCTAGGCTTACCTGATAGTTCACTTCCAGATGGCTATTATTGTCAGATACTAGGTCGTCAATGATTTTCAGAAGAGCTTCATTGAGATTTTCTTTTTTTGTGGATGGTCCATCTTTGTAGTTATGGCCAGCCTGGAATTCATTTGCTACATTAATTAGACTTGACTGGCTTCTGCCTCCCAAATGCTAGGATTAAAGATGTATGCCTCCATGCATGGCTCCACTGAGCATTTATTTCCAGTAATGCTGTAACTTTGTTGTAACTGGAGTAAAACTGGTCTAGAGTAGAGTATACTTAGGGGAATGTAGGGCATGGAGCCAGTGGTGATACACCCTGTTTCATACACCCTGTTTCAGAGTCCAGCACCGCATCTGGTGCTAAAGCTGCATCTGGTGCTAAAACAGGGTGATCTGAAACCAAGTCAAGGCTAAACTGCGTACCACATGCCCTGAGTACACCCACAAGTACAGAGGTCAGTGTCTATCACTGTGGAGGTAGCAGTCTGTAAAGGAGCAATTGGCTCCTCCCTTTATGCCTTATGGTGGCATCCATGTTTTCAGTGTTAATGTTGTGGACTGTGAAGGGGGAGAGGAGTGCCATGTGTGAACACAGAAAAGGGAAGCATATGGAATTTGGAAAGTACTGAGTAACTACTTGTACTTAGTTTTTTAGTCTTTCAGGCCCTGGGGGAGTGGGTGTGTCCCAGGCTGTGTTAGTTCTTTACTCTGTCCCTGTTGAGTCTGAGTAGAATGTGAATGGACAATTGCCAGCTGATCTTCTTTAACAATCAGGTTAGATGTATTTAATTGCTTAGTGTTTCTGGTAAAATTCCAGCCTTCCTGAAAGGAAAACTAACTTTGCTGGTGGAAGTTCTTTATCAGGACGGAATGCCGACTACACTTTATAAAACTGCTTAGCTCTTGGATGCAGTTGGGGTTTTGGTTCTCGTGTGAAGTGTCTGAAGAAATGTTTTATGACTTGTTTTCAGTAGTGTGCATATTTGTAGCATTAGATTCATGTGCTGAATTTAATTGAAAATGTTATAATATATCTGGTGTTAGAAGTAGTTGATTAAGGCTGATCAATAGCACAGAACAAATCTCCATCTAAGGAAGAGGCAAAGAGAAATGTAGTGTAGCGCCTTGATTGCTGCTTTTTATAACATTTGATTAATGCCTAAGTTGGGCTCTTTTGACAGTTTCAGATGTCATACTACTTAAGTGATAACAATGTGTTTCAGAATTCCAGCCTGCAGTCTCTGTGCTGATAATACCATGTTTCATGGATGAGAAATAGGAAAACAATTAGAAACCTATGACAAGATTATGTTCAAATTGTTAGCTTACGGACTGAATGGCCTCAGATGCCCTTGGCATTGGCCACTAGTCTGACATAAAACTCACTGGTTGATGCTTATCTGGAGATGTGTGTAATCTTAAGAATGTTTTCATGATTCATCGACAGATGAGAGGGAGGAGATTTGGGAAAGTGAGTTTCAGAGGTGATAAAAGTATTACAGCCTTTTCTTTTTCATTTTCTTTTTCTTTTCTTTCTTTTTTTTTTTTTTTTTTATTCAGGGTTGCTTTGGCTGTCCTGGAACTCACTCTGTAGACCAGGCTGGCCTCAAACTCAGAAATCCACCTGCCTCTGCCTCCCAAGTGCTGAGATTAAAGGCGTGTGCCACCATTGCCCAGCTTACAGCCTTTTTCTTAAGAGACATTTTCTGCAGGGTAAAAGGCCAGGATGAGGCTTTGGGGAGGGTGTTATTTTGGTACTGTAATTGCACTCTGGGCTCTGTATGACAGGCATGTAGTCTTACTGAATACTCCACAGCCTCAGGTACATTAGACATTAGCAAGACCATTGCTATCTTGAGGTTTGCTGTATAGAAAATTCAAGAATAATAAAAGAGGCCTTGCCCTTCTTTGGGTCTCCAGTCTTTTGAGGGAGCCAAGCATCCCCATAGAGGGATCTGTGTCTTCAGTGTAACATCAGTGCCCTTCATGTGTAGGGGTGGCCGTGGGCTCTCCTCCTTTTATCAGAGGCTCGCTGGAAGAAGCATCCACATTTCTACTTTACTGTTGGGACTGAAGGAGGAGAGGAGGAAGATGCATGAATACAGAACATTTGTTGGAGTTGGAAGGTCCTTGGGATATAAGGACAGCTGCAGGAATGTGTGCCACCAGCTTCCCTGCAGGCCTGTCCACAAACCCATTTCATTGTTTGACTAAAGCACCAGACAGCTGCATTCACAATACTCAGTTATGTTGGGGATTGGCTCTAATGCTTTGAACCAATCAGCAATCTGTGTGTCCAAATGCTAAAGGTCCTTGTCCCCAATTGGTTTTTGATCGATCAATAAAGATGCCAGCAGCCAGTGGTTGGGCAAAGGGAGATGGGGTGGGACCCTTAGAGTTACTGGGGCTATGATGCACGAGGGAGGAGGAGACAGGATCGCTATGGCTTCGAGGAGAGATGTGATGAACATAGGAACTGCAGGAGATAAAGCCAATGAACCATGTGAGATTTTGGATAAATGACCACTCTCCACTTCCCTGACTTGGCCTAGGGTAGCAGGGGAAGCTTTAGGAGTGCCCAGCCTTTGAACCAGCCAGGGCATTTAAAAAATAGCCCTCTCTCTCTCTCTCTCTCTCTCTCTCTCTCCCCCCCTCCCCCTCCCTCCCTCCCTCCCTCCCTCCCTCCCCTCTCTGTGTGTGTGTGTGTGTGTGTGTGTTTCATTCGTGGATCCAAAGATTTCCTGGGTGGGCGGCTGGAAGCTCGACTCGCTGGGAGCACAACCCGCTGGGAGCATAGAGTAGCAAAAACTACTGCTACACAGTTAAGTGACTATGTCACCAATTTTAGGGACTTGACTGAGGCCCTTTCTGTTTCTAACTCTTGTACCATGTGTATCTGAGTGGCTGATGCAGGAGCCAGGAGCCCTCCCTGAGGTGCAATACCTTGCCTGTTGCTTACTTTAAGAGAAGACCTTTCTGGCTTGTAGGGTAGATCTTGAGATCTTGATTGGTTGAATCTCAGAGTAAATTTGGTCCTGTAACCAGAGGGGGTCATCACTTGACACTGACTTTTTTTTAATTTTATTATATGTGTATGGTGTTTTTCCTACTTGTATGTCAATATACCATCTGTATACATTGTCTTTGGAGGCCAGAAAAGGGTGTCAGATCCCCTAGAAATGGAGTTACTTACAGACAGATATGAGTCACCATGTGGGCATTGGGACTAAAACCTAGGTTCTCTGGAGAAGCAGCCAGTACTCTTAACTTGAGCCACATGAAGATAGTAAAGGGCTTTTTGGTAAGTGAGGCCTCAGCTCCTTTGGAGTCATTTGGGTTTTATAGGGTTGTCTGGGTGTTTGGGTTTTACTAATCACGTTAAGCCTTCTCAGAACCTATTAGCTCCAGTTCGTGTGCGTGTGCGCGTGTGCGCGCGCGCGCGTGTGTGTGTGTGTGTGTGTGTGTGTGTGTGTGTGTGTACACTATAGTAGTTGTGATTGGGAATAGTTTTTCAAATTACATACTGAGACTAGACTAGTCCCTCGAGCCTGTCATGGGAACTCTGCTTTCTTGGGTGTCTGCTTAGAAATACTGTGTGCATAGTCACATGCCTATGTATTGATGTGTGTATTTTTCCTCCTAGAATGGAGCCTATGAAACGACTACTATTAATTTCCTTGGAGAGTTTAGCTTCTTCATTTTTTATCATTATTATTTTCTAATGTACAAATTACAAAAATCTGTCATTTGAGTTTCTCTGGAAAGAACTATTATAAGTCTTTTATATACTCTTAGAACAGAGGGCCAAGTGTTAATAAGAGTTAAGTTTTTTTTTCCCAGGGGCAGACATACAAATTTAACTTTTTGTGCGAATGTAAACATGTTTCTAGCTGGGTGGTGTGGTGCACACCCAATCCCAGGACTCGAGGCAGAGGTAGGTGCATCTCTAGTTTGAAGACAGCCTGGTGTACAGAGTGAGTTCCAGGACAGCCAGGGCTACACAGAGAACCCTGTCTCCAACCCCTATTCCCCACCTGCCAAAAAAGGAGAGTGTGTTTCTAGTTTCTGATTACCTGACTAGTTTGCAGGTCCTGTGAATCCTTCCAGCCCTTGTTAGAGCACATTCGGGCAGTGTGCACCTGATAGGATGTCAGTGCTTTAAGAACTTGACCTTAAGGGACACAGACCACCAGCATCTCCTTCATTCTTCTCTTCATGTCTTACTTGGTTTTCGTTGTGGTGGAGGAAATGACTAGTCATATAGACTGCTGCACAGTAGCATTTGGCTTTACCTGTTTTCTGTATTCCACAAAGTATTGAGTCTTAACTTGATGTGACAAAGAGTTCTGAGCCCTGCATGTATCACTCATTGCATCAAAAAGAACATGGTCATTGTATAGCCTGGTGGATGGAGGCCCCTGGCCCACAGAAGCAGCACATTGTGCTCCCTGTAATGTACACCTACAAGGCTGTAGTAGTTTCGGTTACTAATTTGTGCTAGTAGCTTTTGTAGATATTATGTAAACTATAAAATGTGAATAGGTTTTTGTTTTTTTTAGGTTTGTTTTCTATGAACAACTGTTCCGATACATGTATGTCTGTTGCCTCCGAGGTCAGAAGAGGGATCTCCTGGAACTGGAGTTAACAGTTAGGGAATTAGTATGTGGGCACATGGAGATGCTGGGGATAAAATCTGGGTCCTCTGAAGAGCAACAAATGCCCCACTCCTGAGCCATCTCCAACTTCTAATTTAAGGGCTGGAAATATCTTAGTTGGTAGAGCGCTTGCCTTGCATGTATGAAACCTTAGGTTTTGTTCCCAGAACACAGTAAACTGGGCGTCGGTATGTGTCTGCACCCCTAGCACTTGGAGTTGTAGTCAGGCAGATCTGACTTCAAGGTTGTCCTTGGCTACGTAGGTAGTTCCAGGCTACATGAAATTTTCTCAAAGAGTAATTTTCCTTTGATTCTAGGTATGTGTGATATTATGTATTGAGTTTTGGTCATTTTATGGGGGGATAAAATAGGGGGCAAGCTTCTGCATGAGATTTCTGTAGAGTCCCAGAGCTCGAAAAGAGTTGGCTTGGCTGTGATTGACCAGGATTGAATTCTTTTGTGTGTGTGTGTGTGCGCGCCTGCCTGTCGGTCTTGTGTGCCTGAGTGTCTGAGAATGTATGTACATGTGTACGTGTGAGTTGTGTGTATCTGTCTGAGAATGGGTCCAGAAGAGGGCGTCAGATGTCTTGGAGCTGGAGCCACGTGTGCCTGGGATTCTGATTCTAGGCCTCATGATTGAACAGAGAGTGAACTGAACCATTCCTCTAGCCCAAACTTAAGTTTTTTGTTTTAAGTCAAATTAACAGTGGCTTTGTCCCTTCTGGACTAGTTTTCAGCTAAAGCCTGCCATCTTGTGGCCCTAAAAATTCAGGACTCAGGACAAGATTTTGTTGAGACTATAACTGCCATACCACAGAGAGTAAGGGGTCTTAGGTTACCATTGAGTCAATTTCCCTAACATTTGCAATACTCCAGTTTAATTAAGAGCAAGTATTCAGAATTTTGATATTGTGAAGGCTTTCCTGTGTAGTTAATGATAAAATTTATTTAAATTGCAGTCATTATGTCTTTTAAAATGTAATTGTCCACATAATTATTCCCTGAGTTTGGTGGCACACATACCTTTTACTCTCCCTAGTACTTGAAGGCATTCTGGATCAGAGAGCCTAGGTTCTATAGATCCAGCCAGATTCACATAGGAAGTTCCAGATTAGTTAGGACTATATAGTGTGACCCCTTCCACTCCTTTAAATGGATTAACTCTATGTAATAATGAATATTACTTTTCTAACAGCTCCCTCTAACTAGGGAAATTTCAGATCACCTCTTATGTTAGCTGTTACTAATATCAGAGATATTAGGTGAATTAGTGTTTTTGCTGACATCTGTGTTTGCACCCTGCCTTTGTATCTCAGGCTTATGGGGGCTGGGAGAAAGTGTCTGCTCTCATGGAACTGAAGTTAACAGATGACCACCATGTGGGTGGTAGGGCCTGAACAAGGGCCTTGGTAAGAGCAGCCAGTGGTTTTTACCCTGAGCCCTCTCTCTAGCCTCCGGAGGGTCATTAGTTAACACGTGATGTGGGCAAATGTCATCTACCCTGACATCTACCTGTGGGTAACTGCATCTATCCTGGGTTATCCTCAGGCAGCTGCTGTTGAAATTACTGTGGTTTCTCGCTTAAGCAGGTAGTAGGACCCTAAGCAACCCTCACGGCAAGGTTGTGATTGTGTCCTTCTGATATTTACAGTTATGCCAAGAAGGAGTCTGATCTCAATGGCGCTCAGATCAAGCTTCGAGAGTATGAGGCGGCACTGAACTCTAAGGATGCAGCACTGGCTACTGCCCTCGGGGACAAAAAGAGTTTAGAGGGAGACTTGGAGGATCTGAAAGATCAGATTGCCCAGGTAAGATTCCGCTCTGATCTGTGTTTGGCTGGTTAGTTGTAAGTCATAGACTGTGGATTGATTTTTTTTTTTTTTTAAACTAATTAACTAAATTATTTTGAAGCCCTATTTGTGTTCTTCAATGGCTTTCCCAGGCAGCTGCTCCTCCTTAACGTCTGGTCTGGGCTTCGTAGATCTCGTTGCTTTCCCGGGAGATTGCTACTCCCTCTGCTTTCAAAGCCTGTTTGATTCTTGCACCAGACACAGAGTGGGAAGAAAGGTCATTCACACGGGGAACATGGAAGTGCTTAGCTAAAAATCCTTAGTTTGGATTTTGAGATGTGAAAGATTGACTTCTTCATTGACTACATTGATAGGTGATTCGATGGGATACATCTGAGGTAGAACCAGCAAACGACCCCAAATTAAAATGATGTAATCCTCTTAATAAATACAAAGGAAATCTAATGTCTTAAATTATTACTAAAGAATTGCCATATAACCTTCATCGTTTTCCTTATAGCTGGAAGCATCCTTATCTGCCGCCAAGAAGCAGCTAGCAGATGAGACCTTACTTAAAGTGGACTTGGAGAATCGTTGTCAGAGCCTTACTGAGGACTTGGAGTTTCGTAAAAATATGTACGAAGAGGTAACTGCATAAGGAATTTGCTTGGTTTGCTTTTCTTTTTTCCTCTTTTCTTTCCCCCAAGGCAGGATTTTTCCGTGTGGTCCTGGCTATCCTGGAACTCCCTGTTGACTAGGGTGATCTCAAACTCAGAGATTTGCCTGCCCCTGCTTCCCGAGTGCTGAAATTAAAGGTGTGCGCCACCACTGCAGGGCTCATGTTTCCTTTTAAAGGAAACAGACTGGGCACAGTGGCTCATACCTGGAATCCCAGCATAGGAAATTTAGGGTTTCAGGGTATACTTGCTATGTGGTTAGTTTGAGAATAGCCCAGGCTACTTTAGACATTATTTCAAAAAAACCATGAGCTGCTGAGATGCATTATCAGGGAAAAGCATTTTACGGTTGAGCCCAACAATCCCTAAGCCCACATTGTGTCAGGGAAATCTACCCTTGCAGATTGTCCTCTGACCTCTGTGACTAAGCCCCACACACAAAAGACAAAACAAACAGAAGTATTATTACTTTGCCGTAAGGAAAGGTAATACAGAGATGGTAGGATTTAGGGAGAGGAGGTGATTTACAGATAACTATACAAGATATGCTTTCCCTTTTAATGCTTAAGACAACAGTGAAGAAATATGCATGAAAAATACACCACTAGTACTAGGCATTGCTAGGTGATAACAGTATGTAATATACACCTAACCTGTGAGGTCTCAGGTTCAATCCTCAGCATTGTACAAAGATACACAAACACTTTGAGCCATAGTGCCCCCATGTGGCTTCCTTAATTATTCACTCTCAAGACGATATGTTCATAGTGAGAGCTAAGATGGACAATTTTTATTAGTGGGCTTATGTACCTAGCCACAAATTGTCTGTCCCTGGTTATTTGGTGTGTGTGTGTGCATATGTATGTGCGCACGTGCACATGCGGTTTTTTGAGACAGGGTTTCTCTGTATAATAGGCCTGGCTATGCTTTAAACTCACTCTAGTTACCAGGCTGGCCTCGAACTCAGAGATCCACCTGCTTCCAAAGTGCTGGGATTAAAGGCGTGCATCACCACTGCCTGGCAGGACATTTCTTAAAACAGTGAAGATCACAACTATTGCTTGTGTTCATTAGTCAAGAGACATTGCTATGGACAAGAGCCTGCCTGTATACATTGTTATTGATAGTGTAACATCAGATTCTAAGAGGAGTTGCGTAAACTTTACTGTGTCTAAGAAAATGTCTTATTTAGAGGTATCTGTAGGGATTGCTAGTAAAGCAATTTAGAAACACAAACTGTTTGGTGCAAAAAATCATTAGGCCATTTCTTGCCATCAGAAAAATGAAATAGCTGTACCCCCAAGAAGGGCTGGGGAGTTCCTAGGACTTGGGACACTGCCATTGTGTCATTAGTCATACTGCAGATCATCTGCTCGAACACTGAGAGACAGCAGTGCAATCGTGGACCTATTCTGAGTCAGGACAGGCACAGAGGTTAGTGTATGAAGCATGAGGTGGCCTGGAGTTACTCAGGCTGCTGCTAGTGCGGCCCTTGTGAGCAGTTTGGTTTTAATGTTATTTTCCTCTCTGCAGGAGATCAATGAGACGAGGAGGAAACATGAGACGCGCTTGGTGGAAGTGGATTCTGGGCGTCAGATTGAGTATGAGTACAAGCTGGCTCAAGCCCTGCATGAGATGAGGGAACAGCACGACGCGCAGGTGAGGCTGTACAAGGAAGAGCTGGAGCAGACCTACCACGCCAAGGTGAGCTTGCCACGGGTTTGTGCGCACACAGTCAGGACCTCAGTGACACTCACATCTGAGGGCGTGCTTGTTTTCTAGATCTTTCTTCTAAGATTTACTTATTTTATGTATATAGATGTTTTTTCTGCATGTACATTTGCACACCAGAAGAGGGCATTGGATTCCATGAAACTATAGTTATAGATGGTTGTCAGGGCTGTGGTTGCTGGAAACTGAACCTGGCTCCCCCTGGAAGAGTGGCCAGTACTTTTAACTGCTGAGCTATCTCTCCAGCCCCAGCAATCATTTTTAAGAACCAGAACAAGAGGCTAGAGAGATGATGGCTCAGTAAAGAGCACTAAAGAGCACTTGCTGCTCTTCTAGCTAGGGGTTATGAATTTTAATTCCCAGCACCCAGGTGACATCTCATACCCATCCATAATTATAGTCATGTGGTCATGGGGGATCTAGTACCTTCCCCCTGCATTCAGTGTGGTGCACAAATACCCATACACATAAAATAGTGGATGAAGAAAATTAAAACAAAACTTTAATAAGTTTAAAAAATGATTTTCTTTTTTAGGAATAAAGTAAAATGAATATATTCTTAATGTAGCTTCATATAGACTGACTGCTCCTAGGATGGAGATGAAAACAAGGTTATTCATTAGACATAAGGTTTCTGCCTGTGTTGGTGGTCTCCCATGTCCTAGCTGAGTAGTTAAGCCCAAAGTACCTCAACTACTTTCCTTTCCCAGTACGTCTGGTGCCTTTCCACATATGGCTTCTCTCTGTGGCTTTTACATTGCTGTGTTTGTACATTGTTACTCCCTGTGGGTGGTTTGTGCTTTGTTTTATAAAGGGGCCAACTGGAAAATCTGATAG
>JADRCD010233925.1:31464-47359 GCA_019843815.1 Montemys delectorum | reverse complement strand
AAATATTTTATAAAGTGTCATTAAATACAACAGTTCCAACATTTTATTATCTGATTCATCTTGCTACAGTTATCTTCTTTTAGTACTTAGGGTTTATACAGTCGATGGTACTTCTGTAATATTTTCCATACTATTCATATTTATATTAATGTTAATAGCAACTGTTTTTAAGCATCTAATACAGAGTACATTCTCAGTAGATACACTTTAATTAATAAACTAATTTAATAAAATGTTACGTTGAATAGAATCAAAGAAAACTAAGTTTATACTTGCCTTGCCTTGTCTTCTACAATCATTGTTGGTTAATATATTTGTTTTCATTGTGCATATATGTGCTCTTCATATGTATGTGGCTATTTATAAAAAATAGTTAAGTGCTGGATGTGTATGAGATACATATGGTATATATATTTTTCAAAAAAATCCTATCAATACTTTCCCACACCTAGAGAGGAAATGGAGAGTAATTTGAAACAATCCGGACAGATTTCAAAGCCCATGCCACTCATCACTCTTCTGTATTATTCTAGGAAGAATATTCCAAGTTTTCTCTTGTTAGAGGTGTTCATGAAGAGAAGTAGAAATTTTTGACAGGTGTCTAGATAATTAATTTTTGCACATACTGGTCAATATGTCTGCTATGTTACTACAGGGTCTCCTGCTCAGTACACTCAGGGCTTTTCAAATAAATATAACAATTATAATTTATGGGTCATTCACATGTCTATTATATAGCAAAGAACAAAGTTTATATCCATTATCATATTGACAATTAGATATATTGTGAGTCTAATTGATCAGGTACTTGAAAGAGTTGTCTTTTTCTTCCCTAATCTCAGAGCCAGGAGTAGTTCTAGATAATTTGATTGAAAGGTGGAATTGGATTTTATGATCATACTCATGGTTATCTGAACTTTTGGCTTTGCCCTTTGTCTGGTTATACCTCTCTCCCTCCCTCTCTCTTTCTCTTTTTCTCTCTCTCTCTGTTTCTCTTTCTCTAATAATCAGTTTCCATAGTTTCTATGACTGTTTCCCTTCCCTTTTCTGCCTTCTTCCTCATTTTATCTTCCTCTCAGCTTAAACTTTAAAAAATGAGTGTTATCTTGTACCTACCCAAGAAAGTTTTCTCCTGTTCCCTGAAAGATGTATTCTATTGTTTTGTACAGAACCTGATGCTTGAGAATAGACTACCAGTTGTTATTAGTATTAATTTTGATATGAGAAAAAATTTGCATATTTGGAAAACAGTGCAGAAAGAAAATCTGGTATTACTAGGAGTGTTTTACTCTAGAAATATTTACTGAACTTCATGCCCATTGTGAACTGGGAGCAACAGAAATGAAAATGTCAAGTATCAAGCAAAGAATCTACATATAGCTATCCAAGATGCTGTTTATTTTATTATTATCATTCAATTTCCACCATAGTTCATCTTCTCTGTAGTTGTATTGTATTTTCTAAATAACGTGATTGCTTTATTTTAAACTTCTTTATGTATATGTAAAATATAATTTTCTCTGCTCTCTGTATATCATACATTATCTAATGTTTTATATTACAGATACTATCTGTGCAATTTATGCTTTTCTAACTGATGTACTGATCTACAGATTTTAGACAAAATTCTGACTTTCATTACATGGTATGATAAAGAAAAGCATTGTGAATTTTTATTGATTTTTTTGGTCAGCATTTATTAATTTTACAAAAATATTTTACTATGACATTTCAATTGCTTCTCATAATGTATGTTGACTCTATTTACCCCTTCTCCTACTTTTTATTAAGACTTCTCCATTGTTATAGTCTTCTACACTTTTAATTTCTTCTTCTTTTAGCTTTACGTCCTAGCTGCAAAATGTGATAGAAATTACAATATTTCTCCTTCTATGTCTGGGTTATTTTATTCACAATGATCTCCAATTTCATGAATTTTATCAAAAGAAATATAAAATTCTTTTTTATCATTGAGAAAAAGTCAACTGTTTATCCATTTATTTGCTGATGGACACCTAACTCAGTCTCACAGGTGGTTATTGTGACACAATGTACATGAACATTCAAGTCTCCTTGTAGTATGGTGGTATTTTCCCTGTGAGTATATAACTAACAATGATATTGCTAGAGTATATAGAAGTTACAGCATTAACTTTGTGAGGAGCTTGCATACGTATATGCTTAGTGTCTGGACTAACTTTCTTTTGGACAGAAATGCCTAAGAGTCCCTTTTCCTTGCATTTTATAAGCATTTTTTGTTTATTTTCCCCACAAAAGTATTTTGGTTGTGGTGCAACAAAATTTCAATGTAGTTTTTATTTGCATATCAATGATGATTGTGAATGTTAAGCATTTTGAGAACATTAAAAATGTAGATGCAGGATAGGTATTCTGATAATAATATTCCTTAATTTTTTTTTAAAATTCTGAGTTTTTTCAACATAGTACTAAAGTAATAAGTGAAAATGATGTGTGACAGTAACAAATATTTTCATAGTTTTGTTTGTAGTTTTTAGTCATAGTTTAGATTTTGTTTACTTATTATTATGCAAAACATTTTAGTGCAAATAAAAGAAAAGTGGTTCAATATATTAATTGTTTTAATATAGAAGTCACATTTTGAATTTTGATAATTGGTTCTTTTTTTCTTAGGTAATTTTCTACAGGATATTCAGTTTATAGATCAAGAATCCAGAGTCCTGGCTTTTGCTTCTGAATTCTGCTAATAGTGTGAATATTCAGTTTATACTGTTGAGTCTTAAGGGCTTTTTTGTTGGTTGTTCATTTTTGTTTTTCCCAGTAGAATAATAGTAAATCCATAGTGAATTAATTCTAGGTGTTTACTAGGTGATTGTGTTTTCTGACTCAAAGCCTTGATTTCTTTTTATCAGTAGAATATCCCTAGTCCTCTCACCAGTACATCAGTTGTTCGTGTGTTTCCATCCATGTTTCCTTCTTAACAGACTCTTCATTCTGTTTATTCTTCTCTTACAGGGGAACATACGAATTCCCTTCGCCAAGGTCTCACATTTCTGAGCAGAAAAAGGCAGAAAATGTCTTTTTGTAGAGTGTGGACTGCGAGTTCAGGAGACAACAGCAAAGCCATTTGACTTAATTGAATGTGTAAACAATTGGCTGAGCATTCATAAGCTCAACAAATCCACAGCATGGTGAAAGCTTCTGCCATGCTTGAGATAAAGAGGTAAATTAAGAAGGTATCATCAGTTTCTGAAGCTGTGAATAATTGAAGGGCATCAGAAAACTGATCCTCCATCTCAGTGTCTTCTAAGGCAATAACATTTTAGAACTCAAACCCACTATGAAATAACCTTAATTCTCATAATTTTTTCTCCTCTCAATTTCATGCACGCTAAAAAATTAAAAGGTGTTAGTTGTCCTTCAGTACTGGATTCAGTTATATATGATCAAAGCTAAGTAATGTTTTCATAGATTACTGCTATTTTGCTTTTTTAAAATTTAAAAATGAGCTAAAAACTTGAAGCTTTGAACATTCAACACCTACATCATGTCAGAAACAGCAAACATGCTGTTATAAAATACCAGACCCGTGAGCATAAAAGGAAAATGAATACTTTAAAGGGAGCAAAAAACTAAACTAAAACATCAAACAAACAAACAAACAAAAGCAACTACCTAATAAACAAATAAAGGATGGATGAGTAAAGTTAGGGCAATGAAGAAGAAAGCCTCGCATTTCCTCAAGAACAGCCATGAGAATGTTAGGATATGTGTACAATAAATGGGTTTGTAGATGTATTTGTCATCCAAGGTAACCAGATAGGCATGTACATTAGGAGAAGAGAGTGTGAAATGTTAAATGTCTGTGTATTTCTCAGGCCCAGGGAAAAACCTTGCAGGATCAGATAATAGGCTCCTGAACAATCCACATAGTGCTATGGCCAGTAGAGCTTGCTGTAATTTGGGTGGAACTTGGAAGTATATGAGAAAAGATTCAATGGACCAGTTTGAAGTAGATTCTCGTAATAGAGACAAAACAGTGACAGAGAGCAAGGTCCCATGTGTTTCCAACTGTAGTCAACATTTGAAGTTGTCAGATTGACGACACAGAAAATGGACTATCTACTAGAAATGAGAAAAGTATCTTAAGAGTCATGCTTTAGAGATGCTTTGTAGACACAACATTACAAAGTGATATGATGAAGTTTGCAATACTTATTTCAAAATAATATGAGAGATTCCATATTACCAAAGTATACCTTCAAACTGGTCAGGATGATGAGTTTATGTCCTATTTTAAAAATTGCATTAAAAAAGAGATGAATTACAAGAATAGGGAGTCTAGTATGTGAAAAACAATGTACATTCTACTTTTGGAAAAGTAATTGCTCTTTGTTTACTATATTAGTTTCATTTATTTAATATTAAACAATATCTTATGATTTATCCTGTACCATTTGAATTCTATTGCAGCCTAAGTACTATATATTTCTCACTTTTGGATGGAGATTCAAAAATTAATTTTTAGTTTGTTTTTCCATTTATTGATCTTTTTGTAGCTTTTATGTGAAAGATAAAAATTAAAATAAAGTCAAGAAATGATTTAGTATTTCATGGTCATATGTAACACTGTGTTCTTATTTACCTTTGGGGAAAATTACATTTCCCATGCATTCTTTCTGTATTTGTAAGCAAACATAATTTCTGACTTGCATATTCTATGTATTGATGTAGATACCTGTGAAAATTTTAGTTTTGTATAATTTCTTCATTAGTTTTGGGCTGTTAGAGGCTTCATTGGTAGTTTTATTTTGATCTTTGAATTATGCATTTATTATACAGTATTATTGTAATATTTATTATCATTAGTGTCATAATTCAGTCTGTGTGATGAATTTTATAATTAAGTAGTTTTGTTTATAGTATAAATGCAAGTAATCAAATTACTATCATTCCTAATAATTATACTTTCTCATCATTTTCTTAGTTCTCATAAGTGTATCTGTAATCCAGTTGGCTGAATCAATGGATAGAGTGAACCTCACAGTGGTGTCTGAATTTATGTTTCTGGGACTTACCCACTCATGGGAGATTCAGCTCTTCCTCCTTGTTCTCTCCTCTGTGCTCTACGTATTAAGCATGACTGGAAACATCCTCATTGTATTCTCTGTGACCATTGACCCTCACTTACATTCACCTATGTACTTCCTCCTAGCGTGTCTCTCCTTCATTGATTTGGTAGCTTGTTCTGTTACTTCCCCCAAGATGGTTTATGACTTGTTCAGAAAGCACAAAGTCATCTCTTTTGGAGGCTGTATCACTCAGATCTTCTTTATTCATTTAGTTGGTGGAGTGGAGATGGTGTTACTTGTGGCCATGGCATTTGACAGATATATGGCCATCTGTAAGCCTCTGCATTACCTGACCATCATGAGTCCACGAGTGTGTGTTTTGTGTCTGGTTGCTGCTTGGGGCCTGGGCATTAGCCACTCCTTGTTCCAGCTGGCTTTTCTTATTGACTTACCCTTCTGTGGCCCAAATGTACTGGACAGCTTTTACTGTGACCTTCCAAAACTTCTCAGATTGGCCTGTAGAGACACCTACAAGTTGCAGTTCATGGTCACTATTAACAGTGGGTTCATCTGTGTTGGCTCTTTCTTGTTGCTTCTTATCTCTTATGTCTTCATCTTGTTCAGTGTCCTGAAACATTCTTCAGGTGGTTCATCCAAAGCTCTCTCCACTCTCTCAGCTCACATCACAGTGGTGTTTCTTTTCTTTGGTCCCACCCTGTTTGTTTATACATGGCCCCACCCTAACTCTCAGATAGACAAATTTCTTGCTCTTTTTGATGCAGTCCTTACTCCTTTCCTGAACCCAGTAATCTACACATTCAGAAATAAAGAGATGAAGGTTGCAATAAAGAGAGTTTTCAAAACATTGTTAACTTTTAGAAGTATTTCATAAATACTATAACATCTTTATTTGAATAACAATATGTCCTGTATGAGACATTTTAGAAATGGAATCAGTGATGTGCATAATTAATGAGTCTTTTCATGTTCACTAACTGAAGTGGAGATGTAAGGGTTCTAGTGTTTTGCTGGAGCCAAAATGTGAAGGAGTGTTATCCTGAAGTGGACACAGGACAAAGGATGTTTTCCTAAAGCAAGCACATGAAAGGATGTATGATAAAGGATTCTTTGCTTGAGACAAGCATGTATTGGTTTGCCTTACATTAGTTCTTGTGCTCCATTTGTCATGACTGCATGGAGAGAAATGCACCAAAAAACTTTTGGTGGTTTGCTGGCAGTTTCTTGTGGCTTCTTGCCACTTCTGCAGACTTGGGCTGATTTACAGAGTCATATCAGCTGAGACAGGTGAACATGAAGTTTTGCTAATACAGTCTCATGTGCTGAGGCAAGACACTTGTTGAGGCAAGACTCATTGAGGACACGTGACATTTGGAGGAAGTATTAATAGGACTCTATGAACTGTGAGGGGGCTGCTGGTAGAGCTAGCTCTGCAACACTTCTTGGCCTTGTGTATTCTCTGATCTTTGCTTTGTTCAGAGAGACACAGCTGAGAACTTCTGACATCCCTGCTGATCCTCCTGCTCACTTCTGCTTAGTTCTGGCTCTCTCTGCTAGGTCATTTTATCACTGCTGAGTCACATCTGCTCTCCCAACTTTATAGAATTCGATTGATGGTATGTTTGTTAAGTGTTTGCCAGTGTATAGAGCTACTGCTGCTGACCTGTGAACTGAACTGCTGAATTCCTGACAATGCAGGTGGGATTTGCTTCAAAGAACATTTTCTAAACAGGTTCTGTTCCCCCTGTATCTTTTGTTTTCCACTACATCTGGTCGATGGTGGGCTAGAAGGGAGGTTAAAGTGTGTAAGTACCATCATCAAAAAGACACATTGAAAAATTAAAGCTACACTTAACAATGCTTTTGTACATTCAATGAAGACAGATTCAATCAAATAAAACTATACGCTGATTAATTCATTGTATACAAATATACAGCAATTATACTTCATTCCTAGATTGTGTTTTGATTTAATTTTATTTCAGAATGATCAGTCTGCTATTATTTTAAGGCTATTCATATACTTACTAAAATATTAATTATTCACATGACCTTGAATATTCATACTTTCAACAATGATGGGCAACTTTCTTCTTTCTCCAGTGTTAGAAAATATCTTTGTCTTAATAAAAAACATTGTATGCCTATTACAAGCTCTCATCCTTCACTTTAATACTCCTAGGAAAACACATCCAGCTTCTCTCCTGAGCTGGATCCTCTACTGTTTTAGTGGGTCTAGCTCAGCGAGTATCTGTGACCCTTCTTTGAATGCAATATTCTTAACATGTCAGATAAAGCCAAGGTACCACATGAAGTGCCCTATCTTATTATAGTCACCCCTGCTTTCTATACAACCAACCTCTAGGCTTTGGCCAGATCCCACATGACTGTGTTGCAACCTACATTTCCCTCCAAAACCAAATCCAAGTCTCTTCCATGCCATATATATCCCCACACCGAGATGTGGGCCAGGATTCACATTCTGATCCAGTCCCATGTGTCCACCCAGTTTTATTTCACATAAGCTATTCCCACTCTCTAGGCCCAGCCCACTCACACATTCTCTAATTTGCTCCAACCTGCTCTGTTCATATTAGATACACAGCTAACAAAAACTCCACATGACTAGATCTCATTAAAAAAGAAAAAGCTAGATCAAGACTTTATCTCTCCCCTGAACCTACCAGTTCTATAGAATATTTGCCAATGAAAACTACTTAGATAAATTTCAGAGCACAGGTTTTTAGAGAACAATCATAAACCTTATCAAAGAATTCCTGGAATTTAAAGAAGTCAGCAAAAACAGATCAGTGAAATTAAGGAGAAAGAACTTATAGAGAATGAATGGTCAATTGATAACCAAGAAAACACGAATATAAATCTGATGGAAAGATAAGTCTTCATCAATGAAGTAATTGAAAGCATAATTTAGTAAGGTTGTAGAAATTCTGAAGACAATTCAAGCTGAAATGGAGATGAAATGAAAAATTCCAATCTTTCCAAAAATTTAATTAGAAAACAAAACAAACCTCCACAGTTATATTGAATCTGGTGTAATTCTGATAGATTTGCCTTTATATGCTAGTTGGCATTTTCCCCTTGCTGTTTATAAACTTCTTTCTTCTGTATATTTAATGTTTTGTTGAGTAAGTGGTGTGAGGGTTTTCTTTTCTGTTCCAATAAGTTTGCTGTTCTGTAAGCTTCTTTTACCTTTATAGGCATCTATTTTTAGGTTAGGGAAATTTTCTTGTATGATTATGTTACATATGTTTTCTAGGCCTTTCAGCTGATAATCTTCTTCTATTCCTATTATTCTTAGGTTTGGTCTTTTTGCAGTGTCCTAAATTTCCTGAATGTTTTCTGCCAACAAACCAAACAACCCAATTAAAAAATGGGGTACAAAGCTAAACAGAATTCTCAAGAGAGGAATCTTGAATGGCTGAGAACCACTTTAAGAAATGTTTAACATCTTTAGTCACCAGGGAAATGCATTGTACATCAATCAGAGTGGCTAAGATCAAAAAATGAAGCAGTAGCAGATGCTGGCAAGGATGTAGAACAAGGGTAACACTCCTCCATTGCTGATGGGAGTGAAAACTTGTATGAACACTCTGGAAATCAATCTGACAATTTCTGAGAAAATTGGAAATAGTTCAATCTGAAGACCCAGCTCTGCTGCTCCTGGGAATATACCCAAAAGATGTCCCTCCATACCACAAACACAAGTGTTCTACTATGCTCATAGCCACAGACTGGCAACAACCTAGATGTCCCTTAGCTGAAGAATGGATAAGGAAAATGTGTAGACGTACTACAATCTTTGTATCCATTCCTTTGTTGAGGGACATCTGGGTTGTTTCCAGTTTCTGGCTATTATAAATAAGGCTGCTATAAGCATGGTAGAGCATGTGTCCTTATTACATGTTGGAGCATGTCCTGGGAATGCCAGGGCCAATAAGTAGGAGAGGGTGGGGTGGCAAGCAGGGAGGGGGAGGGCAACAGGGGTTTGTTCTTGTTGTTTTTTTGTTTTTGTTTTTTTGTTTTTGTTTTTTTAGGGGAAACTGGTAAAGGAGAAATCATATGACATGTAAATAAAGAAAATATCTAATAAAAAATGCAAAAAAAGAAAATGTGGTTCATTTATGCAATAGAATACATTTCAGCTGTTAAAAACAAGGACATTATACATTTTGCATCCAAATAGATGGAACTAAAAAATATCATTCTGAA
This sequence comes from Montemys delectorum, assembly GCA_019843815.1. Lineage (NCBI taxonomy): Eukaryota > Metazoa > Chordata > Mammalia > Rodentia > Muridae > Montemys > Montemys delectorum. The sequence continues at coordinate 38,060 of JADRCD010233925.1, read as the reverse complement.
TGAGGTAATCTAGACCCAAAAGGACATGCATGATGTTCATTCATAAGTGGATATTAGCCATGAGCTACAGGATACCCATAATATACTCCATGGACCCAAAGAAGCTAAACACTAAAGAAGTCTCAATTCTGACCCAAAAGTTTTCATAAAACTTTTGACCCTATCTAAAAGAAATTTAGGAACAAAGATGGATCAGAGTCTAAGAAAATGACCAACCAGTAACTGGTTCAACTTGAGAGCCATCCAGTGGGTAAGAACAAATCCCTCACACTATTAATGATACTCTGTCATGCTTGCTGATGGGAGCCTAGCATAACTGTCCTCTGAGAGGTTCCACCCAGCCACTGACTGAAACAAATTCAGACACCCATAGCCAAACACTGGACGGAGTTCAGAACTGTTATGGAAGAGTTAGAGGAAGGATTAAAGGCCAAGAAGGGAATAGGAACTACATAGGAAGACAAACAGAGTCAAATAACCTCGACCCTTGAGGGCTCTCAGAGATGGATCACTAACCAAATGCATACATGGGTTGGACAGATGTTCCTGGCATATGTGTGGCAGATGTGCAGCTTGGTCTCCATATGGGTCCCCCAACAACTGGAATAGAAACTGTCCCTAAAGTTGTTGCCTGTCTGTAGAATCTGTTCTCCAACAGGGCTTCTTTGTTTGGCCCAGTGGGAGAGGATGAGCCTAATCCTCCAGTGCCTGGTTTGAGGAATATCCAGGGGATTCCCACCCTCTCAGAAGATAAGAGGAAGGAGGATGGAGGGAGGAACTTTGTGGAGGGAGTGTACTGAGGAGGGCAGTAATTGAGATTTAAAAAAAGTAAACCTGCTATAAACATAGTTGAACAAGTGTCATTGTGGTAGGAGTGTTCTTTGAATGTATGCCCAGTGGTAGTACAAGTGGGTCTTGAGGCAAATAGATTCACAATTTTCTGAGAAGACACCACACTGATTTACAAAGTGGCTGTCCAAGTATAGTAGCCCAACTACCATTGCCCATGGAGGAGTGTTCTCCTTGCTCCACATCCTTGCCAGCATAAGCTGTCACTTTTTTTTTAAATCTTTGTCATTCTGATATGGATAAGGTAGAATCTCAGACTCTTTTTTATTTGTATTTCCCTGATGCCTAAGAATGTTAAAATTTTCTTCAAGTTCTTGACCATTTGAGATTCCTCTGTTGAGAACTCTCTGTTTAGACTTATATTCCATTATATATATTTGATTATTTGGTGTGTTGATGTCTAGTTTCTTGAGCTCTTTATAGGTTTTGGAAATTAGCCCTCTGTCAGACGTGGGCTTGGTGAAAAATCTTTTGCCATTCTGTAGGTTGTTGGTGTTTTTTCTTTTACGGAAGCTTATTACTTTCATTAGATCTGATTTACTAATTATTGATCTTAGTACTTGTGCTATTGGTGCTCTGTTCAAGAAGTTGTCTTTTGTGTCAATGGGTTCAAGAGTACTCCCCACTTTCTCTTCTATCAAGTTGAGTATATCTGGTATCATATTATGGTATTTGATCCACTTAGACTTGAGATTTTGCAGGGTGCTAGACTTGATCTATTTGCATTCTTGTACATGCAGATATTGAGTGAGACAAGCACCATTTGTTGAAGATTCTGTCTTTTTTTCCCTTTGTATAATTCTGGCTTCTTTATCAAAAAATTAGGTGTTCATAGATGTGTTAAGAAGCAGGGTTCAATGAGGATGCAGGAATCTTCCTGGGGAGGGGAAATAAACTAGATATCAGTAGTGGACTGGGGTGACAAGAATAGGAGGGAATTAGGTGTGGGGAGGATGGAGGGAGAGAGTCCAGGAAGAGACGACTGGAATCAGACAGCAATTCTGGGGCAAGACAGAAAGCTATTGAAATGGAAACTCTCAGGAAACTATTGTGGTGACCCTAGCCAAGACTCCTAGTAGTGGGGAATATGGAGCCTGAACCAACCCATCTTTTATATACAGACAAAACTTCCAGTGGATGAATTGATTGCATCTGTTTCTGTCAGTTGCTGAGTGGAGTCTCTTTGATGATCATTATGCCAGGCTCCTGTCTATGAGTAGACAAACATTAGGTGGAACTCAGTGAATATTATGGAAGAAGGGGAAGAGGATTTTTGGAGCAAGAAGGGTGAAGGACACCACAAGAAAATTCTCAGAGTCAACAAACCTGTGGCTCACAGAGATTGAACTGACAATCAAGTAGCCCATATGAGTCTGATCTAGGCCCTCTGTATATATGTAGTTTGGTGTTTTTTGTGGGAATCCTAACAGAGGGGTCAGGGGTTCTTTCTGATGCTCTTGCCTGCTTTTGTAACTCTTTTTCTCCTATTGGGTCCAGTCTGAAAATGAATAGAAGTGCCTAATCTTATTGCAACTTGATATGCCATGTTTGATTGACATCCATGGGAAACCTTCCCTTTTTTTTCTGAATGTAAAATAGAAGAGAAAGTGAATATGGAGGAAGGAGAAGAAGGTGAAAGAAAGAGGAGGAGGAGGAAGTGGGGGATGATGAGGAGTGTCAGGGCCATGCGCTCAGTAGAGCGCTCCGCTGCACTGGGCACCAGGCGCCTCTGAGCACTGGGTGGAATGAAAGGGATTGGAGAGGATGACCCACGTCCTGCCAGAAGTCTGGTACTCTGGGTCATGGACATGGGTGTCTGTGTGCTCTGTTCCACCGGGTGGGTGTCTGCATCTGGCGAGGAGCAGAGGGAGACAGCTGTGGGGGTCCTTGGGCCTCCTGGAGACTAAGGATGCAGGTTCTAGCCCCTGGGGATCACAGGCAACGGCCGGACACCACAGAGGAGCTGAGAACGAATTGGGGGCCCAAGAGTAGCTCCATCGCTCTGGGGCAGAAGGGAGAGAGGGGGCAGGGAAAGGAAGCAGCTGCCCAGTGGTTCCAATGTGAGTGGGCCCGAGCAGGTGCCCAGGAGTTCTCAGTCCAGTCTCACAGCTGCAAAGCTGGGCAACACGGTAGGCACGTCTAGTTGAAAGGTGGCAATGCATGGTTGTAAGATGTTTTATTCTAGAAAGGAAAGAGAAGAGATAGGAAAGTAGAGGTCGGCCATGAGAGAGGGGGAAGGGAGGAGGAGAAAGTAAAGATACTAAGAGTAAGAGGCTAAGAGGGAAGAGAAAGAAGAAGAAAGAAGGGGAGGGGCAAACTGCTTCTTATATGGTGGGCTGGGCTACCTGTCTAGGGGCAGAGTCCAGCCAGAATGCTGGGAGCTTGGGGCGTTGTCTGCATGATAGATAGCATAGGCTAATGGAGTTGGAGGACTCGGGGAGTCAGCCATCTGTGTCTGGGAGCATGGCTTTTTATTGTTCCGTCACTTGTAGAAACTCCTACTCTGTCGCTGGAATTAAGCCTGGCTCAACCTAGAACACAGACTGCTTTTCACAGTCCAACAGAGTCAATAATAACTTTAACTGTTAATGACTCCAATTATCCAATCAAAAGACACAAGCTGAGTGAATGGATAAAGAAACAAAATACATGAATCTGTTCTCTACAAGAAATACATCTTAGTGTTAAAGATAGATAATTCCTTAGAGTAAACTAGACAAAAGCACTCTAACCAAACAGGACCATGAAGAAATGAGACATCACCATGCCAATGTTTGACAAAAGAGACGTATGTCTACCTATGCTACGGACTGGGTTGCTTCGGGGACCCCTTGTTCCGCGGGGTGATAAAAGTTCTGGCCTGGTGGGCAAAGAATTCGGCGAGTGACAAACAGTCACAGCACAAGGGAGTGTTGTAACTGAATGCCATTTGTACAAAGTAGAAATCAGGCTTATAAAGTATACAGAAAACAGGGCAAACTACAGAAGTCACGTAGGCAGGAGATGGCTACACCAAGGTCAGTAAGATCAAACAGCTAGGTGCAAGGTGGAGGAGCAGTGGTGCCCTTCTTCTTGGGCTAATCTGACAGACCCCAGGGTCTGTCTGAGGCAAGTAGCTGGAGGTCCTTGAGAATAACCTTGGCTATAACATAGATAATTAGTGACAGAAGCCCTACAACTTCTCTCTAGTCATTAAAGCGATTCTGCCTTGTGTGGGACTGCTCTGATAATTAGTGCCTATCTGCTATCTCTAACTTTGGAGACACCCTGTCTGATAAGACAGCCTCTTTGTAGAAATTCCAAGCTAACTACAGCTAGGATTATTGAAACACTGTGGAGGCCAGGAAATAATGTTCAATCTCAGTTTTAGCTATAACGAAATATTTCTTAGGGCACCTTTATGCCTGAAAAAAGAAAGCACTCAGGTCTCTCCACAGATTATAGCAGAGATCAATCTGGAACACCTCTGAGTTAGGAGATGTCAGTGACTGACTACCACAGGAGGCTGACTCCTTTTGAAGTATACGCCTCAGTTCTGTGATCAGGTTTTTAGGCCTGTTCCAGACACAACTGAAGTAGACGAGTTCTGTGTAACATACCTAAAACTTATTAGAAGAAATAAAAAGGGAAGCCTCATTTCAAGCAAGGGAATAGTTAAGTAAAAATACATCACTGTCCTTAACATATATGTGCCAAATTCTGTTTCACAAAATTTCATTAAAAAATAAACTACCAGATTTAAAGACACTGATTAACATCAACCCATTAATAGCAGGTGATTTTTAAAACTGTACTATTTTCAATAGACAGGTCATCAGGGCAAAAATTATATAGAGCAATGTCAAAATTAAATGATAGCACACACAAAACAGAATTAACAGATACCTACAGAATATTCCATCCAAACACCAGAGAGGATACATCCTACTCAGTATTATACAGAGGCTTCTCTAAAACTATGTCTTGGGACACAAAACAAATCTTGATGCATTCAAAAACACCTAAACAAGTCCTTGTATCCTGTCTATAATGCAGCAGATCTTAAATCACTAACAAACAAATATTTAGTAAATACATAAACTCTTGGAAATTAAACAACTCATTACTGACAGGTCAAAGAAGAAATAAAAAAGAAACCAAAAAAATTCTGAAAATAAGTAAAAATGAACATACACACATATATACACATACACACATGCATATATGCACATAGACACACACACAAACACACACACACACACACACACACACACACACACACAAACACACATCCCCTGGCTTCCATTAAAAGCAGACCTACAAGGGAAATTTATAGCTTTAAATGCCTACACTAAAAAACCAGAAAGAGCCAAAATAGGTGACTTAATGATTGAACTAAAAGTTTTGTAAAAACAAGGAAAAACCAAACTTAAACCCAGTTTGTTAGAATAAATTAAAGAGTATCAGGTTTTTTCTCTAACCAAGATAGCTCTCAAATAAATAGGACAAACACTATTAGATTTATTTAAACAAGTTTTATGGCACAATAACTAAACATTAATTAATTCTAATTTTCTAAACTAATGTTTTAGTTTAGTAAATTTTATCTAATTTTCTAAGCTTTGGTAGCAAAGCCAGCCCAAATCCCTGCTATAGGCACTTTAGTACTGCTCTGGCTCTCTTTGTCCCGTGAATGTTCTCATGGTGTCTCTCTGACCCTCTTCCTGGTGAAGTCCTCCTTTTGACAAATCAGAAAATAAATGGGGGGCAATGTTTACACAACATTGAGACAGGAAACTAGAATAAGCATTGTAATACCATGTCCAGATTGAGACCAGATATGGGGACAGATAAATAAGTATTTGAATAATACAAGGATAATCTTTACACAATGCACAATAACATATGCCAATATTCCTTCTTTTAGTCGAATAAAAGACTCATTTTCTTGTAATAATAAGGTATAAACAGTAATAATAATTATGAAATAATCAGGTAAGATTTACATTCACAATTCCCAGTCCATATAGGGATATGAAATTTAGAATAAAGTAATCTAGTATCTTTCCTATCTCAGTGAGTTCAGAGCTCTGTGCCTAAACCAGTTATTATCCTAACTTGCATTACCACCCTAAAAACATCTTAGGCTTAAAAAGAGTTCCTTGAATTCTTAAAAATACTTATGCTTAATGTGAGATTATAACTATCTAGTCTTCAACCCCATCAGTGATTCGAGAAGGAATAACTATTACCAGAGTATGCAAGAAGTGCAGAACAAACAGCTTCCAAAATTGTGGAAATAAGAGAGAAAGCTGGCTACCTGCACAGTCATCCAAGACTTCTGAGTGATAGGAGCATTATCTTTGGCTTTCTGGCTCAGCATTTCTGATGGACTTTTCTGGGAAGCAGAGATTATGAAACACTTTCCTACTTTGTCTTGGCAAAACTCAGCAGTCAACTTCCCCCTATCCCATCTGTCCAATTTGGACAGCATTTTGTCTGCAGTTGAAGAAAGAGCAGTTTTTCCTCCATGGTTGGCTTGCCACATATGAAACAAACTCTGTAAGGAGATTCTTTGATGCTCAACATCTTCTTTGAAGTAGAAATACTCAGTGCTTCTAGGAGGTGGTATGTACCATAGCCAAAAAAGCCTTAAAAAATAAAGCATCTATAAATAAAGCCATATTCGGTAGATCTCTGAGGTTTTTGAAGACTATCATTTATCTATCTATCTATCTATCTATCTATCTATCTATCTATCTATCTAT
>JADRCD010233925.1:0-24303 GCA_019843815.1 Montemys delectorum | reverse complement strand
TGCTGCTGCTGCTGCTGCTGCTGCTGCTGCTGCTGCTGCTGCTGCTGATAGTGGTGGTGGTGGTGGTAGTGGTGGTGGTGGTGGTGGTGGTGATGATGATTTAGACAGAGGTCCCATTTATAATTTATATAACCTAGGAAAAGTTAGTGCACTTTTGTTGTTGTTGTTATTGTCCTAACATTTCTATTTATTTGTACTATCATTATTATACCATTCATGTGGACCTCATGTTAATCCTTTTCCTCCCGTTTCTTAAAATTAGAGTGTTTTCTCATATAATATATCCTGATTATACTTTCCTCTCCCTGTAACTCTGAGTTCCTCATTCTTCTCCTCTTTTGCCTCTCATAAGAAAGGGATGGGATTCTAAGATATAACAACAAAATGTAACGAAGTAAAATAGAATAAAGTAAAAAGCCAGGGACATTGAAGTTTGACAAAGCAAACCAACAAAGGAAAAAAGCACTGAGAGAAGGCTCAAGAATCGAAGACACACTCACACACTCAGGAATCTCATAAAAAAGCTAAGCCAAAAGCTATAATATAACACACAGAGGACCTGGTGCAGATCTGTGCAGTCCCTGTGAGTGCTGCTTCAGGTTTTGTGAATTCATATGATCAGTTTACCTAGAGGGTCTTGCTCTCCTGGTACCCTCAATTCCCTCTGTCTCCCCAGTTCTTTCTGCCTTCTCTTTCATGAGGTTCCCTAAGCTTTGAGAGGAGGGAACATCCCGTTTGAAGCTGTGTGTTCCAGGGTCTCTCTGCATAATTTCCTGGCTGTGCATCTCTGTATTTGTTCCCATCTACTGCAGGAGGAAGTCTTGCTGATGATGGCTGATAAGGCACTGGTCTATGAGTATAGTATAATATCTTTAGGAGTGATTTCATTATTACTTTTAATGGTCACGTAGTATTTAACTTTAGCTTTGGTTTCTGGGATGTCTAGTCTCTGGTTCCTGACACAAGCAGTGTCACAAATAGATTCCACTTCATGGAGTGGGTCTTAAGTCAAATTAGACACTAGTTATTCCCTCAAGTTTTAGGCCACGACTACCCTATCATAATTTGCATGCAGGATAGCATTGTATATCAAGGGTTTTGTGCATTGAATGGGCTTCTGTTTCTATTTTGGTAGCTTGCAGGGTATCTACTTATATCAAAGCTACTAGAAAATGGAGGTGAAGGTTCTATGTAGGCACCAACTCTACCTCCCTGTCTTCAGCAATGCGGCCCTGCTGTCAGTTTGCAGAGAACAATCAATTGTCTTGGCAATAGCCTACATTCTTTGGAGATTTTCGTGGTACTTTTTTTGATGAATAACTCTGTTGGATGCAACTCAATCCCAGTCCTGTAGCTACTAATGGTGACAAGAGATTGCCAAATGGGATCTGCAGAGATTATTTTTAAATTATCTGTGAAAAATTTATACATGTATATAATACATTCTGGTTATGCACATTGCTCTACCATTTCTATTTATTTACATTTTAAAAAATTGTTATCGATGCAGTTTTACAAATTACTTTTTTTTGTCTTAATATCAGGTAATGTCCTTTTAGAGTGATTTGAGGCATGTTTCCTTCTCTTAAATTTTCTATTTGAGTTTTATAGGAATAATGTGATTTATTCCTCAAAAGTATTTTCTTGGCCTGCAGTGTTCCTTCTGTTTATATTTTGTGGGATAATTTGAGAAGTAATGGCATTAGCTCTTTTTTGAAAATCTGGTAGAATTCTGCACTAAAACCATCTGTCCCAGGCCCATTTTTTCATTGAGAGACTTTTAATGATTCTTTCTATTTACTTGGGGGTTATAGGACTATTCAAATAGTTTACTTGGTCTTGATTTAGCTTTGGTAATTGGTATCTGTCACTTAAATTTTTCACTTTGTGGAGTACAGGCTTTTGAAGTAAGTCCTGCTGATTCTTTGAATTTCCTTAGTGCACTTTGTTACATCACCCTTTTCATTTCTGACCAACATTAAAATAACAGGAACTAACAGTCATCGATCATTAATATCTCTCAACATCAAAGGACTCAATTCTCTAATAGAAGATCCAGGCTAAAAGAATGGATGTGAAAACAGGATCCATCACTCTTCTACATATAAGAAACATACTTTAGTAACAAAAATAGATATTACCTCAATGTAAAGGGCAAGGCCATGTGAAACTGTTGCTTTGAATTTATCCTGAGCATATAGAACAATACACTGCTTTGAACTTAATATTAACATTCCCTGTGATCCTCTTTTGTGTAACATTTTATCTATAGGCTAATTTTCCAAGAAGTTTTGTCCATAAAAAGGCCAGAGAAAAGAAGTAAAGTGTTGTCTTGGAGGATCCTGTCTCATCCACCCATATGACAAATATATATGTCTTTTTGTCTATTTGTGTAGGTACGCATGAACATTTGTGTAGCCTGACCAGGGAGGGACTGCTGGCTGACCGGCCAGAGAAAGGAACTCTAGCAATTAATCCTTTACTTAATCACTTGCTGCTAAACAGCATGTGTTAATTTGACAGTTTAGTGCTTATTTAAGCAAAAATAATAGTTACAAAATAAGAGATCAGAGTATATTTAAGCATAAAGAATTAAATTTTTATGACTTATTTGAACATAGAACATTATGAAAGAGTTAAGTTTTTAGCACAGAACAATAATAGCTGTCTTCAATGCTTACTGAAGCATAGAACAGCAAGAGTTAAGTCTCCAGCATTTAATAAAACACAGAAATTTATAAAGTAAAATAAAGCATAGATAAAGAGAAAAGAAGCCAGTGGTTTTCAGCCACAGAAAAAGCAAGAGAATGTTAAGTCTCCAGAAGCTCTCAGCTTCCAGCCCCTCGTGTAGTTAGGGAGAATTAAAAGGCCCAGGATCACCAGTCTTTTGGCCTTTGTCCAGTGCTATGCCCCACTTCAGCTCCATTCTACTCAGGCAGGGTAGGTTCCCAGCATCCACTAAAAGTCGATCTAAGGATTAGACTAGAAAAATTGAACCTACTTAGAGGAAAAATACTTGAAAATATCATCATGAAGCAACGACTTCCTGAATAGGTCTCCAGTGGTGAAGCACTAGAACATTTTTCAGAGTGTAAGGAGTAGCAATATGACCTGGGGCAGTTCAGGACTGATGAAAGGAGGAATGATAACAGTAGGGATCAGAGACTGAAACATCCTGTGAGGGAGGAGAACAGGCCCCATGGGATGACTAATGAGTGTTAGAGCCTGGAACAAAAGTTCTTTGCATTTTTAAAGAAGTCACACTTAGAGGTTTTCACAGCACTTGGGAACAGTCACGGCTCCCTGTAGAGTCCAACAGATACCCACTGTCCAGTCTATGAATCTTTTCAGAGGATCTTTAAGTCAAAACAGATTCGGATAGTTGAGATCCATTAGTAAATGGAGCAGTCAGCTCAGCTGCCAGCAGAGATACTTTTCAGGAGGAATAAGCATTCAGTTTAGGGCCTGAGGCCCCAGAGATGCAGGGCAGACATGGAAGTTTCTCTACTCCATGTATTACTCATTTTGGATTGTTCCCAAATTGGTGTTTATAAAGAATGAGAAGCTTGGACCTTTCCTGATGTGAGGAACAAGCACCGGAGTATCATTCTTATAGTTGGGTGGGTGTCTGCATTTGTTTTACCAGCTCCTAAAGATTTGAAGTAGGATCCCAGCCTCAGAACCCTGTGTCAAGTGCCACTGTACTGAAGTCTCCTGTGTTCCAGGGTAGGCTAACCAAACTCCTGGAGATTAAATAGTGACACAATTGGATGGCTCAATATGAACCAATACTTTCTGTCTCTTGAAAAGGAGCAGCATCATTTTTAGTATAGCAGTATCAGCCCCCCTTGTATTTCAAGATTTATATAATCAGAAAATTGTACGGCCTAGACACATTTCCCATAGCTTGCAATTATCTGGCAGTAACACAGACCTGGGGATGCTTCTAGAGGATGCTTTGTTTCTCAGCTCACTGCATGTACTCCTGGTTTTGTTTAGAACACGCACCCATGTAACCACTTGGTTAATGTTTACTTATTTTCAATAATCCCACACAATTTCCACATTTCCTCTGGGGAAATTTCTTAAGTACTTTCAGTTCTTATCTTGTATTACCTTCACAATCTAGCTATCCAGTTCTTCATACTATGATCTCCCCCGTAACTTCTGATTCTGTTTATTTGCTGTCTCTCACAGGGAATAATAACAGGACAAAGATAAAGTAGAGAAGCACCTTAGCTTTATTTTGTTTGTCAACTGTAGTTTCTGATGTCCTATAGCCACTCAGCATACATTGGTGAATTAAACTGTATTTTTGGAATACTGATTTGAGACTGCAGTGGTGGAAATGTAACATAGGTGGACATGTCAAGTTTCTTGGTCTCGAATTTTACTTGATGTAGATGACTTAAAAATCTATTGATTAATATCATTGTGGAATTATCTTAAAGTAATACCAAACTGTTCTAACATGTTCTCTCTATCTTCTGTCTGTATACTTCTGTGTTAGTATATATATCTTTCTATTTTGTTTCATATATATTTATACACACATATATGCATGTGTATACACACATATATGCAAAAAACACAGGTAGCAAATATGAGCAGGACTGGATATATGTGTATGTCCTAGAGGCATACTTCTTGTTTTCAAATTATAAGACCCATCAATTTGGGATTAGGGTAAACAAAAAGTAGAAAATATACTGTCTAGCACCACCAATTATTAGTCAACATATTTGGATTTATTATTAATTGTGAATCTAAGTTTTAACCACATTGGTAAAATCATTGGTGTTTATTCTTTATATAATTTCTGATTAAAAGTTTTATGGCCAACCAGGTAATGAGTATTTGTCCCCTTTAGATTTTTATGCCTTCCATCTTATTTATCCTATTTCTCTTTCTCCATTTTCCATGACGAAATTAATAAGAAAATACAAAGCGGTAAGTTTTCCTGCCAGCTTCAATTTAAGGGTCCATGAGATGATGGTTCCCTTTTATTGACAAGAGATATTAGAGAAAGTTTCCCAACTTGTTTCATTTATTTTCTTTTGTTATTTTTGTATTCAATTCTAATTTGTTTGTTATTCGGCTTCATAGGCAATATAATTATTGGAAGAGTAATGGTAATGTGCAGAAATCAAAGTCATTCCCGGGTGACTCATTAACTACTGTTCCTCTCATTACTGTGAGAAAGCTGATGTGATTCCAAAACGTAAGTCCCATGATAGACTGATTCCTGGCAGCCAATACCTGGTCTCTGAAGTTTCCCTTGGTCACTGTCCAAGCACAATTAGCACTCATAATTAGTTGCTTTTACTATGCCAAAGTTATGTAGCACTCTTTACACAGGGGAAGGTCATGCAATGACAGAAACTTTGTATGCTGACTCCCTGAGGATGCCTGTGGCATCCAGTCACAAGACCAAAGTTTCTCCTGTTTATTGTATTGTCTACAGAGAGTGTGCTGATGGGATTTGCCTTTAGCAATGGTAGTTGAATCTTGGCTTCCAGACAAGGAAGATTATGAGTTGTATTTATGTATTTCCAGCTTTCTAGCAAGCATTACATTTTGTTTTATTTATTTATTTTATTGATATTGAAAAAAAAACCTAGAATACAGAAAAGACAATGGAACAAATGATTTTATATAAAGTGAGCATTCTTGCCATCACTGTCCAAGTCTGTAAATAGAATTTTTCAGCTACCCCTAAAATTCTTAAGAGGCTCTTCTTCATCCGACCCACTGTAAATATTCATCTTTGTAATCACAGACTGTCATAGCTCTCTGCCCTCATCAGAGAAGCTTCTTTTAACTACATGCAATAGTTAATACAGAGACTCACAACTGGTCAAAGTGAAGAATGTGGAGTCCTCAGCCCTAAATGGACATATCTATCACCCCATCCCTGGCCACAGCTCAGGCAACATTGTGAAAGAAGTAACAGAAAGAAAGTAATAACCAGAGGTTGGGGAAGAGTGCTGTCTGTGAATCAGAGTCTTCTGGACATGACAGGACCATATCACTCATGAACTCACAGCATCTCTGATTACCTGCACAAGTCCTCCATGATGTAAAACTAGTCACATTCCAACACTGATTGGAAAGTGGCACATGAGTCCTCATACCTAACATAGGAGCTAATGGTAATTGACTGCCACTGGGAGAGGGAGAGTTATTTTTCTTCATGGATATGGCACTTGTTAGGTTGCCTGTGTTCTAGTGCATAGTCCCACATACATGCACAGACAGGAAACAATTACTTGACAAAAAGGCATGAAGTTTGGAATGGAGCATGCATCTCGTGGGAATGGCAATATAAAGTTGCAGGGGGAGGGCTGGGAGTGTGTATGTGTGTGATGATTGTATTCATCAATGAACTTATCGAAGAATAAAGAAACATACTTTAAAAAGTAGAAATGATCTGGGTCATATTAATCACTGGGCACATGCAAATTAGTCTAGTAATGGAAATGGAAGCAGCAAATGGAAGAATAAGTTGGTTTTGGTAAAGAATCACAAATGACATCTTTGCATTTTGTAGTTTTACTGTGCAAGTAGCATTATAAAATATTGTCATTTAGTTTTTCCTAGTTTTGCATTTTTCACTAAAAATTTAAATTTAGAACTTCATGTAATATAGAGTTCCTCCCAACATAACTCCTCACTTTATTTGTTGAAAGTTATTTTTTGTCATTTGATTTGCAATTTGAATTGAATTTTTCTCAGTTATGGATTCAATTAAGTTAATGTTACATTTCTAATCGCTTTTGCATTTTACTAAATATAGAGCTGGATACAGATGCTTGACTGGACACATGATAGATTCTATTTTTGGTAACATAGTGGTGCCGTGTTCATGAATTAGGAAGCATAATTATGTGTTTTCTCTTACTAGCAGCTATTGACCTTCATTATTAATAAATGTGCATATGTGCATGTATTTATGTATATACACATATATTGCTACATTCTAGAATATATCCCTTTATACACATACACATTTATATATACAACATAAGATAAGGGAGAGAGATAGTAGCAGAGAGAGAGAGAGAGAGAGAGAGAGAGAGAGAGAGAGAGAATATAACATCAACAACACTGATTATAATCCAACATATGACACTTCTGGCCTCCTCTTGCTTCATATTTTTTTCTGTGCTTTTTCAGAATAGTAACCTTCCAAGTCATAACTTTGTAATAATGAAAATGTTCAATATGGAAAGTCCCTCATAGAAGAGGCTGAATAAATAAGTACAGTATTTTTAAAAGATAGCTGTATGATTTTAAAGATAAATAAATTCAAAATATAGTAATTTAAGATTGAAGACAAAAATTTGTAACAGCAAATATCTAACAAACAAAACCTCATTTGGCAATATGAAGAAGTGAAATAAATATATGTTAAAATATTCATAGAAATAAAGAATATTCTTTTGTTTGTAAAATAAATCTTATTTCTGGACAATTACTTTAATTGTTCTGAAGTCTTGTGGCTTCCTACTCTGGATTGCCTAGGCATCATTTCTGTATCAAGCTCAGGTGTGATTTTGTTTCTTTAGATTATGTCTGTATGTACCAAATGAAGCGTCTCTAATTTTATTCAAAATATTAATTATAAAGTAAATTACCTGCCAAAGTGTATATCAAAAGCTACTTTCTCCTTCAGTTTTCGTTAAGATTTTTTTTTTATTTAAAATACATTTTCCTGAATGGAAATGTGAAACTGATGAGGATGAGGAGATAGGGGGCGTCTGGAGGTAACCTTAGCTGTGACTCACTACATTGGGGATGTGAAACCTGAAGGGGCCACCTCCTGTAGCCAGGCAGGAACCACAGTGGAGCCATAAAGACACCAAACTACCGGCAAAATGTTCAACCCAAAATTTATCCTGTCTACAAAAAATTCAGGCATAGGGTTGGAACAAGGACTGAGGGAATAGCCAACCAATAATCGGTCTAACTTGAGACCTACCCTATGGGCAAGCGCCAGTCCCTAACACTATTAATGATACTCTGTTATGCTTGTAGGCAGGAACATGTTGTCCTCTGTGAGGCTCCACCCAGCTACTGACTGAAGACAGATACACCCACAGCTAAACAGTGGATAGGGCTTGGGGACTCTTATAGAAGAATAGGAGGAAGGATTGCTGCCTGAACAGATTAGGAATTCCACAGGAAGACCAACAGAGTCAACTAACCAGGACCCTTGAGGCTCTCAGAACCTGAACCACTAATCAAAGAGCATACACAGGTTGGATTTAGGCCACTGCACATAAGTAGCAAATGTGTAGCTTGGTCTTCATGTGGGTCCCAAACACTGGGAATGGAGGCTATCCTGGAAGCTGTTGCCTGTATGTTGGATACGATCTCCTGGCTGGGATGCCTTGTCAGGCCTCAGTGGGAGAGGAGCTCCTAGCCTCTTAGAGAGTTGAAGTGCCAGGGTTGGGAAATACCCGGAGGAAAAGGGGAAGGAGGATGGGGGAAGGGTTGTGGAAGTGGATGACCAGGAGGAGGCAGTGAGCAGGATGTAAAGTGAATAAGTGAAGAAGTGAATAAGTGAAAAACTATAAAATAAAAAGAATATATTTGCCCCAAGTTGTAGTTTTTTTTTCTCCAGTTCTGTTAGCATTCCCCACGAGACACTGTTTAATGCTCAACAATTCTAGAAGGTCAACAATGACAGGTCAACGTATGATTTCGTCAATCCAACTTGATGACATAAGTGAGTTTATGAGGTTGATTACATAGCACAGCTGAGAGGTTACTTATGGGACTATGTGTAATCCCCAAATATCTGTGTCATCCCTCATGGGTGATGACCACACGGAAGTTGCATCATGAGGTCCTACCTTCAATTCACCTTTCACTTCTTGCATTATCTCTCAGGACACTTGCAGCTGGGGGAGAAAGATGTGCAACTTATAAAATGGCCTTGCAAGAGAAACTTGTAGGTGAGAAAAAACAGTTGGTATGGGACCACACCTTGTTTTCTCTGCTTAGTTATACATATCTCATGCTTTCTACTTAAACTCTACTCTCATGTTAAGGCCCAAAGGTGTACTGGAGCAGTCACTGAATCTCTTTATTCCTTTTGTCAGTGTGGACATATTGAATAACCCCCCCCTCTCTTTTTCTGCTTTGTGCTATTAATTTGGCTCTTTAATTGGCTTATTGAGAACAGGTAGTGGAACTTGTCTTCTTAAAATACATGCTATGACCCTTAATTCAAATATCAAAACAACACTATCTCCATTCATTTTGTAGGCATTTCATCAAGTTGTCTTTTTTGCCTAATACCATATTTTGAATATTTAAGACAAGAACTTGACAAAAATTCAAAATTATACATAGTCATTCTTTAATGAGTATTCTCTTCCATGACATTTCTTTTTACTTATTGTCAGGGTGCTGCCAGATTCCAGCAAATCTTTATAACATTATTTTTTGAGCAGCTAAACATAATTTTAAAATTATCTTCTAGGCATGGAGAGATGACTTAGTGTTTAAGAGTATGGACTGTTCTTCCAAAGAACTCAGCTTCAGGAGATCTGTTTGATTGATGCCTTCTTCTGGGCCTTGTGAGAATCTTCACTTACATGTATACACACACACACACACACACACACACACACACACACACACACACCACAGACACAGACAGACCCCTACACAGATACACGTGCACGTAAACATACAAAAAATGTAATTAAAAATGAGAAAAATAAAGCTTTAAAAAGTAAACAACTCAGAAAAAGCTCAGATAAATAGCTTAAGGAAGCACCTAGAGAGTTTGGAAACAAAACAAAGAACAACCAAACAAAAACAACAAAAAGCCCCCCACCCATAAAAGCAATTTCAAAAGCAGTTAACTGGAAGAAATAATAGAAACAATGATAAAAGTTAATGAAATGTTGAGCTGATGAAGGTAACACCACATTGGCCCAGTGTTATTCTTTGCCTACCTGGTCACTTCTCATTCTTTCTCCCACAACAGCCAAATTCCCTTTGGCAATGCTTCAGGGAACAAACATAACTTTCACCTTAGTATAAATATAATATGTAGTGTCCAGAACATACCACCGAGCTTTGCAAAGAAAGCAGATATTCATAGGCAACTTGAAATCCATTATTAACGTAACCCCACCTACCAGCACTGATGTAATTATGGTTGTATCATTATAAATGAGCTTAAACACCAAGAGAATTTCAGAGGTATGAGGCCTTTCTTGGTCTAGTCATTAATAAAGAACTAAAAACTTTTAACTGGCTTAGTCAGCATATTGTCAGTAACTATCTCCCATAGATCAACTCAATGAAAACAAACAAATAAACAAAGAAAATGACAACTCAATGTAATAAGGACATGGCTCTTTTAAAAGATAATCATTGACAAACCATTTGAATTATTAATCATAAAAAATAGAATACCCAAATTAATAAAACTAGAGTTGAATCGTGGAACATTACAAGAAACATCAAAGAAATCCAGAAAATCATAATCCTGTATCTTAAAACACATATTCTACCATGGTTGAAAAGCTAGAGAAAGTACTTAATTTCTATGTACAGTTGATCTACCAAAGATAAACCAAGAGAATATTGATCATTTAAACAGACTTACAACAAGTAAACAAAAATAAAATGCCAATAAAATATCTACTTCTAACAGCAAAAGTTCTCAATAGACTGACTACAGAATACTAGCACACATTTAAAGATAAAATACAACCAATGCTTCCAAAATTATTCTATAGAAACAAAAGGTATATTCTTAAACTTTTATAGGAGCTAATATTGCTCTAATACCAAGACCACATGAAGATACAACAAAATAATATGAGGAATAATAGACAAACATACATGATAAACATAGATGCAACAGATGCAGATACTTATACTAAACCATTGGACTGAAGTCAAGGACCTGTGTGGTTGAATTATGGACAGGTTGGAAGAAGCTGAGGGGGAGGGCAACCCCATAGGAAGACCAGCAGTCTCAACTAACCTGGAGCCCTGAGATCTTTCAGACAACTGAGCATACAGGAGCTGGTCTGAATCCCACCCCCTACCTAACATATATGTATCTAAGGACTGCCTGGTCTGTCCTCAGTGGGAGAAGATCTGCCACTGAGAGACTTGAGGCCCCAGGGAATCAGGAGGCCTGGTGGGGAGGGACACAAGCATTCTCTTGGAGACAAGGGGCAAGGAGGAATGGTATGAGGAACTTGTGAGGGCAGACCAGGAGTGGGGTAACAACTGGACTACAAAAATAAAAGTAATAAAAAATTCTGGACAGAATACTTGTAAATACTATATAGAAATACATTAAAAGACTATTTGTAGAGCTGTAGAGAGAACATTGGCTGTACTTTCAATGCACCCAATTTGATGCCCATCAACAACATGGAGATTCACAGCCAATAGCAAATCCATTTTCAGGATCTGCTTCTTTTTTTATAAGCACAAGGTACACAAGTGGTGCAGAGACATACATGCAGAAAAAAGTCCATAGCACATAGAATAAAAATGAAAAAAAAAATCATGATGGTCAAGTTGGTTTTATTCCAGTTAAGGATAATTCAACATGTACAAATTGATAATTGCAAAAAACCATAATTGCTTAAAATTTTTTGCCAAGTTGACACAAACTATAGCTACCTGGAAAAAAGGAAATTCAATCAAAGTTTCTAGGACAAATAATATAATCAGTAAAATACTTGTTTGGTCTCACAGGACATCTGCACACTTTTATTTTTACTTGGATACATTTCTTATTATTTCAGAGTCACAGTTATAATCACCTAAAGGTTGTGAACATAAACACTTTTATTGGGGTTCTATTGGCTTCTTAGTACTTTGAATATTATTGTGTCTCTACAATAATTGCTACTCACTTCAAAAAAATAATCTCTCTCTAAGGTTGAGAATAGCACAGATCTATTGCCACAATCACAAGCCTTAAAAGGGAGTTGGACAACATGACCATTTTGCAAACAAGTAGTAGATTCCTCAGGGAATTTGCATCTGACTCTCCCAGCTATGGGTTTTGACTAGGTTTATTGGTCTGACCATACATTATTTCCCATGGAAAAGTCGTCAAATTTAATGACAAAGTGGTATGCTACTTTATAGGAGCAAAGTCCTTATTGTATCAGTGCACACATATTGCTTGATAGGTCATTCATTGCATGCAGATTCCAGAGATAGAAATCACTGATGTCTTTTCTTCCCCAGTGGCCTGCGTAGGACCGACCTTCCAATACTGTGAATTTGAGTCAACTCAGAAGTATCTCTGTCACTTTGAAACTGATTTTTCTATGTCTGGAGCCAAAGTATGTTGCAAGAGGGTAATACCATCTAGTCATGGAGGGAAACAGGATTTTCTGACCTATAAAATATAGGAAGCTAGTGTAGCACAAATTCTTAGAAATTTATATGTTAGAAGTCTGTTATATATTAATGAATGGATTAAGTACAAATGTATGAATTAAGAGTGAATTTGTGCTCATGGTCTTTGGGGAGATGATATTTAAAATTTTACATAAATATCAACAAGTATAGGACAAAATTTCAGTCCCTATGACTAAGGCAACTTAGAAACAAATCATCAGGATTCAATGGTAAACTTTTATTATGATATTATGGTCATTGAGTTAAATAAGAATATATAGTAAAGTCTATTATAATTTCATGCACAGCTTATTACATTGGTCTGAACTTTCTTTTTTAGTATTTTTGTAGATATCTGTGTTAACCAAAAGTGATGATGTTGGGCAAAGGGTAAGTTATAAGTTTGGGGAATGTGGTAATATATAGAAATATATTCAAATGAAGTTTACTGTTATGATTCATAGAGAAAAACATGTAAATTTGTTAAATAGACATTGTTCTACTTATTAAAGACATAAGAGAATGGGTTGAATAATATTCCTGTATGAAGGTTGAATAATATTTCTATATCAAGGATCAATTATATTTTTACTGTAGGTGAATAATTTACAATGCTGTGGTAGCTTATTTACATAATATTTTATGAAAGTATTATGTTCTCAAAGTACAATAAACCTATATCTGAAGTGGGGAATGGTATAAATATTGAATATAAGTAAACTTTCTGGTTTGAAAGTTATTCTGTGAGGTCAGTCTCTATTACTTGAAGTTTCTAGATATTAGGACTTTTCTTGGGAATCCATGTAGTTGTTTATGAACCTTTTCATAGCATTTTTCATCTCTTTATTTCTCAGTGTGTAAATGGCTGGATTTAGGAGAGGTGTAAAAACAGAGTAAAATACAGCAAGAAATTTGTCCAACCAGGTGATATTGAGGGGCCACACATAGATAAAGATGCAAGGCACAAAAAAGATCATCACCACAGTGATGTGGGCACTGCACGTGGACAGAGCTTTAGAAGCTCCAGCTTTAGAGCTTCGGTGAACAGTGATAAGGATATATGTGTAGGATATGAGCAGAAGAATAAAGCAGGTTACACCTACAACCCCACAGTCAGCATACATTAAAATATCCAAATTATGAGAATCCATACAGGCTAGCTTGATTACTAGTGGCATGTCACAGAAGAAACTATCGATTTCCTTGGGGCTACAAAAAGGCAACTCCACAATCATGACCAAGTGACTCAAGGCATGCACAAAGCCAATGGTCCAGGATGTCAACACCAACCCAGTGCATCTCTTCAGATTCATGATGGTGAAGTAGTGGAGTGGTTTGCAGATGGCCACGTAGCGATCATAAGCCATTACTACCAATAGTACCATCTCTCCTGCAGCAATGCAATGGGCAAAGAAGACCTGGGACATGCAGCCTGAAAAGGAAATGGTCTTGTTTGCTCTGAAAAAGTCTGTGATCATCTTAGGAGTAGTTACTGAGGAAAGCCACATATCAACAAAGGACAGGTTGGCCAACAAAAAGTACATAGGGGAATGAAGATGGGGGTCAGTAGTGATTAAGACCATGATGACAATATTTCCTGATACAATAAGCAGATAAAGGGTCAAAAACATCATGAAGAGTAAGGCCTGAATACTCTGTGAATGAGCAAGTCCCAAAAGCACAAATTCTGATACCAGGGACTGATTACCTCCATCCATTTTACTCATATGTCTTCAGAAACAACCTTCAGAGAAAGAGAGATCAATTAGAGACAAGTAGAAAATGACTTAGCTAATTAAATCTAACATTCACAACGTAAGTTAACATCTACACCTAAAATTGAAAAGTACAAATGGAAACACAAGTTTGTACCAGCTTTGAGAAACATCAGTGTCCTCAGTGAAAGCTAACGAACCAAGAGCAACTCTCCAAAAGGAGACTAATCAGGTGTAACTATTATACACATGCTCTATTGGGAAATTCCTTTTGTAGGATGTGGTGAGGAAGCAAGACAACAACTTGAAAGCCTAAAAATATGTGTGTTTTCAGTGAGTTTCTGACCATTAGTCTAACAAGAAATATGTTGTATGTGTCACCAGCAATCATATCAATTTATAACAGAAATGAGACTTATACTTTGAATACATGATTTGAGATTGGGATGTAAAAACCAGAATCACAATATTTTATCAACAAAACTTTATCATAAGATTTATTTATTCAGCTAAACTGCCTATTGAGCTACCACTGCAAATACCTGTAGAAATGATAGCCAATGAAGAAGGCATCATATTCAAACCTGAATTATGAAAGATACTGAATCTTTATAAAGTGTAGAATGATTAGAGGGAAATACTTTAGTTTCCTGACATGAACAATATATTATATATGATTCTTCTGTCATGTTTTCTCATTATATCACTTACACATTGATCATCTATATTGTTTGAAAGAAGAAAATAAATTACATAAACTAATAAGCCAAGGATGCCTTTGATTGTTGACCCTGGATGAATGTAATGTGGAGCTTTTAGTGAACAGCAGTTATTCACCTCAAAGCCCAGCAGAATGTATGTAGTGATCTGTAATACAAAACACTCAAGCTGGATGGTGGGATATCATCACCCATTTTCTTCATCTTCAGTAATTTTCCTGGTGTTTTCAAATTTAGATCTTATTCCTTTTTTTCTTTGAAATCTCTATGGTGAAAGAACAGAGCAAGTGAATAATAAAATCTCTCTTATTATCATCAGAGCTATATCATCTTCCCTTTTTTGAAGACTCCAAAGGGTAAGAATGGAAAGAATGCTCTAAAGACATTAGGTAATACCTCTGTTTGCTATAAAAGCACGATAGGATTCTTACATGAATGTTTGTAACATCTGAAGAGTAGCAGATGCTCTAGGGAAAATGCACTGATATTACACCAAACATGACTGTGAAGCTTGGAAGTTTTCATAATTTTCTGAATTCTGCCTCTAAATGAGTTTTTTGCCATCCTGAAAAATGAGTCTCAAAAACTCATTTTGTATCCTCTTGTACAATTTCCTTAGATGATGAAAAATTAGTATATTCTTCATGTGTTTAAGATAAAAATTAGCTGCAAGATGACCATACACATTCTTAGAAACAATTGTTCAATAAAAATATAACAGATTTAAAATTAAGTTTTATATTGACATTCAGAATTATAGAGGAATGCAGATTACTAAATTAAGCATATATTTTTAAATAAATAAGATTTGATTTATATATATTTATATCAGTTAATAATATGTATAGCCTTGTCTTAGAAGTATTTGCTTACATTTCCTTACTTACAAAATTAACACACTTAAGTCATACAGTATTGGGATAGTGTTAAAAAAAATACACATACAGAGAAATCAACATATGATCCATAAGACTGTCTCCATTTTGTATACTTCATGTACATATAAAACAATATTGTTAGTACTCTTTTAGGTAATTATTTCATTGTTCAGCTGAACACTTTGTTTCAGATTATATATATATACACATCACTTTAAAAGCAACTACAGTATAATACAAAGTGATATCTATTAATGTGTATAATTATGTATAATGTGAAAACAATATATCCACAAATTCTTAATAAATATAAATGTTAACACAATTAGAGAGTTTAAAACTTTGATACCAAAATAATCTATATAGAAAAAAATTTAATCAGAAAATAATAGTTTGTTTAAATGGTACTAAAAGGACAATTTAGTATGATTCTTTCCATTAACTTTTTAAATATTACTCATCAGTCAAAGTTAGTACTTTTTCTAAGAATAGCCACCAAGTTAAATAATTCCAGATAAAGTAATAGGAAATTCTACTTCATCTATGTCCTCTAAGGGTGTGCCTTTTGGTGGTAGGAGCACTGATGTGAATCTACAGAAAATTCTGGTGGCTAAAAAGATAGTGATACCATTTAGTTGGCTTCTAAAACTGACATAACAAAAACATGCTCAAGTCCTTATATAATGAAATTGGTTGAAAAAATACCTATAAATATTTCAATATTAGAGTGTTGGGGAGATGAGATGACTTACCAAATTCATATTTTTCTCCTTGATTATATTTTCTGTAATCTGATGTGTTCTCATGAAGATATCCATTTCATTTAGAGGCATTACCTTTAAGCACTTCCTCTATGCCTGACCTATATTCACTGCCTTAAGTTGTCCCGTGGGTGAACTGACTTGTTCTGTTTCCTGAACAAAATGAGAACCCTGAAATTATCCTGAAAATCTCTTAGGGATTTCTCTCTTAATAATGATAACAAATGCTACTACTTATTTGTGAAATTATAGAGACATTCTTACTAGTCTATAAATGACATCATTAGTCCATTTTCCAAAATTAGTCACTTGACCAATAAGAACCAAGGGGAAGTTTTGTAATATCCTGATATATTACTATGCCTATATTATCTAAGTGAATACAATTGTTTTATAGTTACAAGAGGCTAGGTGTTCAACTATGTGAGATATGATAAGAAAAATAGTCATACTGTGAATATAGTTTCCTAGTGCATGACAAGATTGTGTCAAATCGGCACACAATCCTGGTCACT
Organism: Montemys delectorum; assembly: GCA_019843815.1. NCBI lineage: Eukaryota > Metazoa > Chordata > Mammalia > Rodentia > Muridae > Montemys > Montemys delectorum. The sequence continues at coordinate 7,316 of JADRCD010233925.1, read as the reverse complement.
TGGTTGAAGGATTTCAGTTTGATATGTGACTTTATATGATGGTAGCAGGTATTAATTGGGCATCAAGTTATAAAAACCACATTAGATTTTTAAATTTTTATTTTTAAAATTATGTTGTATGTGTATGTGTGTCTTTGTGAGTTCTGCTTTGTTTATGAAAGTCAGAGTAGAACTTTGTGAAGTTGGTTCTCTTCTTCCACTTATCAAGTGCTCTGGGACTGAACTCAGGTTACCAGACTTGCGTAAGCAAGCTCTTTCATCTTATAAGATATCGTCTCCTACCCCTCAAATTATACTTAAAGAAAAAAATGATACAGGTGTATATTTCAAATATTTTTGTTTTTATTTTAAATTTAAAATAACTCTACAAGAGTAAAATAAAAAACAGTAACACTAAAATGTATAATTTAAGAAATGTTGATATATACCATCAATATGAAGAAATCTTCCCATGTAAACTTTAAATCTTTTAAGAAAAAGATTAGAAATGACACTAGAAAATGGAAAGAAAATGCACGCTTATGGGTTGGTAGAATTAATATTGTGAAAATCATCATTCTACCAAAACGATTTAATATTAAACACAATTTCAGTTAAAATTTCCATCTTGTCTCTTACATAGAAAGAAAAACTATTCAAAAGTTTATTTGGAACCACAAAAGACTCTAGATAGCCCAAGCAATTTCCAGAAAAATAAATGATGGTGAAGGGATTTCCATTAAAGATCTCATGATATATTATAGACTCATAGTAATAACAACATGGTACTGGCACAGAAACAAACAGTAGATTACTTGTCACCATAGTCATCTAATATTTGACAATGATGACAAATCACACTTTGTAAGAGGAAGAAGATTGGGAATTTTGTTGTGAGATTATTGTCTCATAGAATAGAGAGAGAAATGGTACCCATGATAACACACCAATATGGCTGCTGAAACGAGAGATGAAATTTTCAGATTCCCACTTATAGACAATGAAAGATGTGTAGATAAATTTCATAAAGAGAGTCAGAATTAGTCTTTTCCTGGGGTGAAAGGTTATGTTAGATAAACACTACTGATGAGTCAGGTACATACATTTTATGTACATATATGTAAGAGTAATAATAAAAAAGGTTATGATTCTGACAGGGAGTGAGTGTGTGTGGGTATGGGAATGATTGGAGAGAAAGGACACTGGAGGAATTGTGGGAATGGAAAGGTAATCAAGAAATGATATATTTGCATTTTAATTGAAGTAAAAATATTGAGAAAAAATATATAAAGATGATTCAGCCTGTGAAAATCAGCCAATTTACTCCACTATATAAATAAACAGAAAGAAGAAAAATAAAACACATGATCATCTCAGATGCTGATAAAGTTTTTAACAAATATCCAATATTATTTCATTATAAAAGTCTTGGATAGATTAGGGATACATGGGACATACCTAAATATAATAAGGGAAATTTACAGCAAGTCAATAGTCAACATCAAATTAAATGAAAAGAAACACAGAGCAATTTCACTAAAATTAGAAAAAAGGCAAGGCTGCCCATTTTCTCCATATTTACTCAATACCATAATTGAAGTTCTAGCTAGATAAATAAGACAACTTAAGTAGATCGAACAGATAGAAATTGGAAATAAAGAAGTCAAAGTATCATTATTTGCAGATGATATGATAGAATAAATAAGTGACTCCAAATATTCTACCCTAGAACCCCTATACTGGATAAATGTCTTCAGTGATAAAAATGTCTTCAGGCTGGATAAAAGATTAACTTTTTAAAAAAATTGTAGCTTTCCTATATTCAAATGACAAATGGGATGAGAAAGAAACCATAGAAATTCTAGTCTTACCAGGCACAATAATATAAAACATTATGGGGTAACTCTAACCAATCAAGTCTTTGAAGAAAGAAATTAAAGAAGATATCAGAGGATGGAAAGACTGATCATGCTCATAGACTGATAGTATTGACATAACAAAAGGGGCCATCTTACCAAAATCAATCTACAGGTTCAATGCAATAGAAACCAAAATGCCAACCTAATTCTTTACAGACCTTGAAAGGACAACACAGGATGTTATATGGAGAAACAATAATCCCAGGATAACTACAACAATTCTGTATAATAAAAGAACTTCTGGAGGTATCACCATCCCTGACTTTAAGCTGTACTACATAGCTATAGTAATAAAAACCACTTGGTATTAGCATAAATACAGGCAGGCTGAACAGTGGAATAAAATCAAAGACCCAGACATAAATACACGGACATATGGACACCCAATTTTTGATAAAAGCAGAAAAACCAAATGAAAAAAAATGTCATCAGGAAATGGTGTTGTTCTAACTGGATGTCTGCATATAGAAGAATGCAAATAGATAAATATCTATCCTCTAAAACAAAACTCAAGTCCAAGTGAATCAAAGAACATAACATAAAGCCAAATACAGTGAACCAGATAGAAGAGAAAGTGCAAATAGCCTTGAACATGTTGGTACAGGAGGCAATATTCTGAGCAGATCACTGATAGCACAGGCACTAACATCAATAATTAATAAATGGGATCTCCTGAAATGAGAACACTTCTGTAAGACAAAGAACACTGTTAATAGTACAAAATAAAAGTCTACAGAACAGGAAAAGATTTTTTATCAAATTCACCTATGACAGAAGGAACACACACACACACACACACACACACACACACATACACACACACACACACATGTACACACACACATATATATATATATGTATGCATGTGCACATTTGTAATATATATATACATATATATATATATTTCAAGAAACTAGACATCAATAAACCAAATAATCTAGATAAAGTTATTTATATATCTAAACAGAATTCTCAACAGAGGAAACTAAATGGCTGAGAAGAACTAGAAGAAATGTTCAAAATCATTAGCCCTTGAGGAAATGCAAAACAAAATGACACTGAGATTCCATCTTAATCTGTCAGATTTGCTGAGCTCAAAAACGCAAGTGACAGTCATCCTAATGAGGATATGGAGCAAAGGAATACTCCATTGCTGGTGAGAATACAAACTTTTGTAGCCAGTATGGAAATCAATATTCCAGTTATTCAGAAAATTCAGAATCAATCTATCTCAAGATCCAGCTATACCAATCTTGGACATAAACCCAAAAGATACAGCATTTGTTGGAGTCCAGGAACCATCTCACAAACCACATAAACACTGATGTTAGTCGGAAAAGGATAGTTTATTGGGCATTTGCCCCAGGACTGATTGATCAGGACCATTGTCCATAATGAAGAGCTGGCTGCGACACTGAGTCATGATTTACAGGGCTTTAAAGCCTGAAATCTATGAATATTTGTGCCAAGCTATTCCACCAGTCATGGTGTAGGCATAGGAGACTTCCTTAGTAGCATGCACGCCTTTGTTGTACATTTATACTGCTCCCATTGGTTGAGGTATTCCACTATGGCAGGGAACTTGCCTTTTCTAACATTTATATCTTAACTTGCCAACCAGGATGCCAGTTTCTGACATGTATGTCTCTTTCTGACAAGTAGGATGTCAATTCCCAGGGAGTATTGGTAACTTAAATTTTATTCAACCCCTAGTCAAAATGGAAGATTTACTCCAAATGGCTTCTTATATTGGTGTAGGTGTCTCTCTTATGTTAGGGTCATTCCCATGAATAGCTTATAAAAGCAAAATCCTTAAAAGCTCATGCATAGGTGTAGGAAGTACTGTTGGGCAGTTAGTTCAGGTCCAACATTACTGTTGCTAACTATATCACGCAGTTCTAACTGACTTCTGTTGTGATTGGTTTCCAAGAACACTAAAGCATAGAACATAACATAATATGCAATCAATTATAACATGAGAAAGTTTCCTAGTAATAGCACATGAGAACATTTTCTTATAACATTAGTAACAGCAGAAAATGGCAGTCTAGACAGGTAACAGTTAGCTAGACTATAACATTTTACCTAGGTCTTAATAGCATAAGCGAACTTGCTCAACCATGTTTAGAATGTCTTTATTGATAGTAGCCAGAAATGAAAAAACATCCTAGATGTCCCTCAACTGAAGAATGTATAAAGAAAAAAAATGATATACTTATACAATGGAATTTTACTTATCTGTTTAAAGCAATAATATCAGAGATTTCAGCAAATGGATGGAATTAGAAAAGTAGTATGCACTTATTTATAAGTGGATATTATCTGTTAACTAAGTAATAATAAGAATGTTATAATCCACCTATCAAAAGAGGTAAGGAGGGCTCTAGGGGGTCCCATGGTTCTCCCTGGGAAGGGAGATAGAATAGATTTTGTGAGTGGATTGGCAGACGGTAGAGAAAAGAAGAGAAGGGATCAAGCAGAAGGTGATGGATGAGAGGATAGAGAATGGGGTGGAAGAGATGACTGGAATTGGGGGCATTTTGGGAAAAATATGGAAACCTAACACAGCAAAAACTCCCTGGAATCTATAAAGGTGATCCTAGTGAGGACTCCTAGTAATAGGGATGAACCCGCTATCTTCTATAACCAGACAAGGCTTCTAGTGATAGGTGTAGAATACCAAACCAGTCACAAAGTCTTCAGCCTACAATTGTTCTACTTGTAAGATGTGCTGGGGTAATAGGAACACAGATCTTGTGGAAGTGGCTAACCAATAACTAGTCTAACTTCAGGCCTATGTTATGAGAGGGAGTACATGTTCCATACTGGATGACCAGGAACCTTAGGGTGGATAACCCAGAGACCTAGAGAAGAACAAAACATGACTGGAAAGACACCACCACCACCACCACTACCACCACACGCACGCGCACACACACACACACACACACACACACACACACACACACACACACACAAAACAGTAATGAAATGAAATTCTTAATGATATCCTGCTGTAATTGCTATACTCAGATATCAGAGCCTAGCCAAATGGTTATCAGAGAGGCTTCATCCAGGAACTGTTGGGAACAGTTGCAGAGCCACAATCAAACATTAGGGAGATCAGGAAGCCCTGCAGAAATGGGGGCGATTATAGGAGCCAGAAGGGTCAAGAATATCAGGAAAGCATGGTCCATAGACTCAATTAAGTAGTGTTCATCGGGGCTTACGGAGATTAAAGTGAAAATTAAGTACCTTTCCTCAGTCTGTATTAGTTCCTCTGCATATATGCTATGGCTGTGTAGCTTGGTATTCTTGTGGAACACCTACCAGTGGGAGTGGGGATGTCTCTAACATTTTGCTTGTATTTGAGATCCTTTTCTTCATGCTGGGTTACCTTGTAAAGCCTTGATACAAGGGCTTATAGCTGGTCTTATTGTAACTTGTTATGCCATGTTTACTAGCTTCTTAAGATGTCTATTTTTTTTCCTGAAGAGAAACAGGGGGGTGGATATGGAGGAGAATGGATGTGTGGGTGGGAACTGGGAGAGGTGGAGGGAGACTTATTGATTGGGGCTTATGTATAAGCAAAGAAAGAAAGTCTGATGAAACACTGTTGGATACAAATGAAACTATTTATGCAAGTGGAGGTTTAAAAAAATAAAAAAAAAATACTCCCATGCTCATGGATTGGTAGGATTAACATAGTAAAAATGGCCATCTTACCAAACACAATCTACAGATTCAATGAAATTCCCATCAAAATTCCAATACAATTCTTTACAGACTTTGAAAGAGCAATTCTTGACGTCATATAGAAAAGCAAAAAGCACAGAATAGCTAAAAACAATCCTGTACATTAAAAGAGCTTCTGGAGGTACACCGTTCCTGATTTCAAGCTATACTGCAGAACAGTAGTAATAAAAACTGCATGGTAGTGGTGTAAAAACAGACAGTTTGATTAATGGAATATAATCAAAGACTCAGAAACAAACCTACATACCTAAGGACAACTGAATTTAGAAAAAAAAAAAAGCCAAAAGCATACAACAGAAAATGAAAGCATCTTCAACAAATGGTACTGGTCTTAATGGATGTCTTCATTTAGAAGAATGGAAATAAGCCCATATCTATCACCTTGCACAAAACTCAACTCTAAGTATATCAAAGACCTCAACATAAGAACAGACACATTAAATCTAAGAAGAGAAAGTGGCCTTATTTGTGATAGCCAGAAGCTGGAAAAAACCCAGATGTCCCAAGACAGAAGAATGGATACAGACAATGTGGATCCTTTACACAATGGAATACTCCTCATCTATTAAAAATGAGGACATCCTGAGTTTGGCAAGCAAATGGATGGAACTAGAAAGTATCATCCTGAGTGAGGTAACTCATACCCAAAAGGACATGCCTGGTATGTGCTCACTAATGAGTAGATATTAGCCAAAAAATAAAAAAAAAAAGTACAGAATACCCAAGATATAGTCCCCAGAACTCAAAAAGGTCAACAAGCTGAAGTGCCCAAGTGAGGATGCCTCAGCTCCACTTGGGAAGGAGAAGAAAGCAATCACAAGTCAGGAGGGAAAGAAGGACCTGGGAGGAAAAGTGGATAGGGCAGGGGAGTGGAGGGGAGAGGGGAACTGATCTGGTACTACGCGAGGGAAAAGACTGAAGCCCTGAAGGCCAGCAGAAAGAATAAAAATAGGCAATCTTGGGAGGTAGGACATTGGGGAGACCCTCCAGAGTGCGCTAGAGATCTGGGAGGTGAGAGACTCTCAGGACTCAAAGGGATGGACCTTAGATGAAATGCCCAAAAGTAGGGAGATGGAATTTATAGAGCCCACCTGTAGCAGGAAGACAGGGCATCAAGTGAGGGAGAGCGTTCTAAAGTCAAACCTGGGACCCATAATTGTTCCTATCTGAAAGAACTGCAGGGATGGAAATGGAGAGGAGCCTGAGGAAAAGAAGGTCTAGTGACAGGCCCAAAATAGGATCCAGTTCAAGGGGAGGTCCCAAGGCCTGCCACTATTACTGAGGCTATGGAGTGCTCACAAAAAGGGACCTAGCATGACTGCATTCTGGAAGACTCAACAAGCAGCTGAAAGAGTCAGATGCAGTATTTGCACCCAAACCAAAGGAGAGAAGCAGCTGACCCCTGATGTTGTTTTACAGAAGGCTGAAAGAAGCTGAGGAGAAGGGTGACCCTGTAGGACCAGCAGTCTCAATTAATCTGGACTCTTGAGATCTCTCAAACACTGGACCACAAAACAGGCAGCATACACCAGCTGATATGAGGCCCCCAACACACATACAGTAGAGGACTGCCAGGTCTGTGTTCATACATATACGATGCACCTAACCCCCAAGAGACGGGGGTACTCAGGGAGTTTAGAGGTCAGGTGGAGTAGGGAGTGG
>JADRCD010233924.1:1485-25808 GCA_019843815.1 Montemys delectorum | reverse complement strand
AGAGAGAGAGAGAGAGAGAGAAAGAAAGAGAGAGAGCCTCATCCTACATTTTTCTCCTTTAAAATCTATTTTCTTAAGGAAAGCATTATCCACTTATATAACCTTTCCCACATACTCTTCTCACCACCCCACAATCATAACTTTCTGGCTCATTATCACTCTGCCTTATAAGCAGCCATCCTTCTGAATCTAGCACAATCCACACATTCTAAGACAGGGTTATTCTCAGTAAAATATAGGTAACTACATTTCCAAATCCCTGCAAGCTATCTTCTGTCCTATTTAGCAATTGCTGTATATGTATGTAGGGTATGTCTGCATTCACGTGTATGTGCCCATATGTATGCAAGTGCACATGTGTGCAAATATGTGTAGAAACCAGAGGTTAATATCAGATGTCTTATTCAATATATTCCGTGTTTGTGTGTGCGTGTGTGTGTGTGTGTGTGTGTGTGTGTGTGTGTATGTGTGTATGACAAGGTCTCTCACTGAACCTGAAGCTTATTAATTCATCTAGCATGGCTGGCCAGCCTCAGGGATCCTATCTACTATTTCTTTCTTCCCAGCAATGGGATTACAGCACCACTGTGGCCAGCTTTTTATTTGAATACTAAAGATCCTAACAGAGGACCTCACACTTGCAAAGCAAACACTTTACCAACTGAGCCTTATCTCCAGCCCTTTCTCCAGTGAACAAAGTTAACTACCTTCAGCTCCCTTTACTACCCCAGACTCTGAATGGTGACATCTTGTCCTGAACCCTCTCTTACCAACTCTGTTCTCTGTGACTCTTAATCTTGATCTTTTTCTTTAAAATTCTCACCATATCCTCTTTGTTATTTCAATATCTCATTTCATACTTCTTACATAACTGGTAATACCTCACATTGTAAGCGTTTTCTGATGTTTTATCATTGCCAAACCTCTTTATCCACAGGACAGGCAAGAATCCTATCATGACATAGCATCTGCAATAGTATCTTAATGCTTATGAGATGAATATGTCAATGTGTGATGATTTTATTAACAGCACAGTTTCCAGATAAAGTCATTTAGGTTTTGTCACAGAAATATAACCAAGGAAGCTAATCACAATAAGGATGTCTTATTTTTTCCAGAAAGTTCTCCCAATTCAACATTCCTAATACTTGACTAATACAACAATTATAATAACTATGTATTTGTTAAGTAAATTATTAACTGAGCATCTAGAACATTCCAGATACCATGGGTATTTCATATATAAGAAAGAAAAACAGTTAAAAAATATTACCTAAACAGAAGTCAGGAAAAGAGAGTACAAATATGTAAAATTGCCTGAAACTAGATGAAAAACAATGAAATGGAAACAGGCAATGTCTCTGCCTGTAGGTGACACAGAGGCAACGGGAAGCAAACAGCTTTTCCTTTTCCCCTTGCGTCACCGTTCAGGAGGAAGATGTGAACAAACTCAGCAGCCACTGTGGCTGCACGGAGTTGACTGTGAGCTTGCTATTCCCACAGCCTTCTGGACAACATACCGCTTTTTGTAGTCGAACAGAGCCTAGAATCCTCTGGTAACTACCACCCAGAATATAGAAATGGATCTTCAGTGCATGACTTGTTAAAAGCCCCTGGACTAGAATTTCTCAGGGACTACTTTTTTCTTCTACTGTACTCACTTGTCTATGCTGTTAGGGAAGTTGGGGGTTCTGTGTAGGCGTCTTAGATTGAACCCCAGTGGAATGGAGTTACATTAAACCCATTAAAGCCCAGACGAGGAGTCAGTATCGTGGACTTTAATTTGCTCTTTCAGCATGTGTAGGAGAATATTGAACGAACAAGTCACTCAAATGGATAGACAGTGTAATCAAAGACAGTCCCATCCTCAGCTCCACAAAATAGTAAATAGCAGTATGAGTTGGCAGCTCCTAGGAAGCAAGGCCATGGTGCAGGGATTGAGGATGACAATAACGGCTCAAGAAAAGAGCACACATATAAGTCTGATCTATCACAGAAATCAGGGTATTGATCCATCAAAGCCCATGGCCTTTTTAAAAGCACAGGAGAATTAAGAAGCAGGGGCAGTGAATGAGAGCCGGAATTCAGATTCCCAAGGAACCACATACAGCAGAGGAACGAAATTCTTTTCTGAGAAAGCAAAGGGTAATCATAAAATAGGAAGAAGACAAACAAAACCAGAAATGAAAAATATCAGTTATGTATACATGTTTCTCATTTATAATTAGGAAAGAAAATGTTCTTGATGGTGGACTAGTAAATGTAAATATTTTGATTTAAAAAAAAAAAAACGACTTTGTAGGAAATATTTGAAGCCCACATTACTAAAGAAGAAAATTTAAAAACCTAAGTGTGCTAAGATTGATGCGCTCTTTTTCCCAATGTGCTGTCTGCTACCAGAGGTATCAGGGCCTAAGGCAGGTGTGATCCAGGCTGAAAAGGGGTCTCATCCTCAGCCTTACAAGCCAAGGTCCTCCAGGGGTATGAATCTGAAACACAGAGAGCAAAGCCAGGATCCTCCATGGATATAGATCCGAAACAGAGAGAGCAAAGCCAGGGTCCTCCAGGGGTGTGGATCCAAACCACAGAGAGCAAAGACTGGCAGTCTGCCCTTGGCACACACCTTCTTAAGCACTTCAGGGAACAATGCTCTAGTTGGAGAAGTTCCTTATCTAGGACTGTGTGAACAATATTATCTAATGGCCAATCCAGTTATAAAATGTTTGAGACCTCTCTCCTTCACCTGAAATTCTCTAAATTTGCTCGTCCTGCTGCAACATCAGATAGCTTTAGTCCATCACAAAATACAGACCAATAGCTTAACCAACAGAAGGTTAATTTCTTCTAAAGTTTATGGGCTGAATGTCTAAGACTTGAAGCCTCTTCTCTTGACTTGTCGGTTGGTATCTGTATCCTCATAGTATTTTTTCTGTGTGTATAAATCCCGGTGTTTCTCGCTGTACCTCTCTGTCTCTGTTTCTTTGTCTGTCTTTCTGTCTGTCTCTTTATCTCTGGTACACACATACAGGATTAAAAACTAGTACATTACGCATGCTAGGCCAGCACTCTACTAACTGGGCTGTATCCCTAGCCCACATTTTACTCATGTTTATATTGATTATTTGAGTTGTTTTACTAATTATTTGAGAATTGTATATAGTGCATTTTGATCTATTCTTCCCCTTCCCCCAACTCTTCCCAGATCTTCATCTACTTCCCTACCCAAGAACTTTCTGTTCCCCATCCCCATTCAGTTTGTCTTTCTTGGCTAACTTCTCCTAGACACCTAGACATAGAGTTTGACTGATATACCAGATATCTATCTCATTTTTAAAGAAAACTGACTTTTCTTTTTCCAGCAACCAAATGTCAATAGCTCCTCATCTGGATGTGGGGCATTGTTTGCAGCTTGATACTAGTATGTTTTTACTGTCTTTAAAAGAAAGAAGGAGCTGAAGGGTTTTGCAACCCCACGGGAAGAACAACATATCAACCAACCAGATCCCCCAGAGCTTCCAGGGACTAAACTACCAACAAAAGTATACTCATGGAGGGACCCATGGCTCCAGATACATATGTAGCAGAGGATGGCTTGCTTTGGTATCATTAGAAGGGGAAGTCCTTGGTCCTGTGAAGGATCAATGCCCCAGTGTAAGGGAATGACATAGCAGTGAGGCAGGAGGGGGTTGGGTGGGGGAGCACCTTCATAGAAGCAGGGAGGAAGGAGATAGGATGGGGGTTTGTGGAGGGGAAGTCAAGAATAGGGATAACATTTGAAATATAAATAAATAAAATAACCAATAAAATTTTTTTTAAAAAAAGGAGGAAAGGAAGAAGAAATTAAGAAAGAAGGGGAGAAGAAAGGAAGGAGTTAAGACAGAAAGAAAGGAAGGAAGAAGGAAAGAATGATAGATGGATAGAAAAGAAAAGGAAAGAGAAAACTATGGTATAACCACTGGCGTTGGTTGTACACTTGATGTTTTATGACAGAAAAAAACCCCTAAGCTATAAATTAAAACCAACTATAGCAAAAACTATTCTCAACAATAAAAGAACCTCTGGTGGAATCACCATCCCTGACCTCAAGCTGTACTACAGAGCAATTGTGATAAAAACTTCAGGGTATTTGTACAGTGACAGGCAGGTAGATCAATGGAATAGAATTGAAGACCCAGAAATGAGCCCACACACCTATGGTCACTTGATCTTTGACAAACAAGCTCAAACCATCCAGTGGAAAAAAGAGAGCATTTTTAACAGATGGTGCTGGCTCAACTGGAAGTCAGCATGGAGAAAAATGCAAATCAACCCATTCTTATCTCCTTATACAAAGTCAAGTCCAAGTGGACCAAGGACCTCCACATAAAACCAGATACACTGAAACTAATAGAAAGGAATGGGGGAAGAACCTCGAGCACTTGGGCACAGGGGAAATTTTCCTGAACAAAATACCAATAGCTTATGCTCTAAGATCAAGAACCAACAAATGGGACCTCATAAAATTACAAAGCTTCTGTAAGGCAAAGGACACTATCAATAGAACAAAAGGGTAACCAACAGATTGGGAAAAGATCCTTACCAATCCTACATCTGATAGAGGGCTAATATCCAATATATACAAAGAACTCAAGAAGTTAGACTCCAAAGAACTAAATAACTCTATTAAAAATGGGGTACAGAGCTAAACAAAGAATTCTCAACTGAGGAATATCGAATGGCTGAGAAGCACCTAAAGAAATGTTTAACATATTTAGTCATCAGGGAGATGCAAATCAAAACAACCCTGAGATTCCACCTCACAGCAATCAGAATGACTAAAATCAAAAACTCAGATGACAACAGATGCTGGAGAGGATGTGGTGAAAGAGGAACACTCCTCCATTGCTGGTGGAATTGCAAATACAGATGCTGATGCTCACAGCCAACCACTGGACTGAGTGTGGGGTCCCCAATAGAGGAGTTAGAGAAAGGACTGAAGGCGTTGAAGGAATTTGCAACTCCATAGGAAGACCAACAATATCAACCAACCAGATCCTCCAGAGCTCCCAGGGACTAAGCCATCAACCAAAGAGTGCACATGGCTCCAGCTGTATATGTAGCAGATGATGGCCTTGTCAGGCATCAGTGGGATGAGAGGGCTTTGGTCCTATGAAGGATCAATAGATGCCCCAGTGTAGGGGAATCAAGGGTGGGAGGTGGGAGTGGGTGAGTGAGTAGAGGAATACCCTCATTAAATCAGAAGTAGGGAGGATGGGATAGAGGGTTTCCGGGAGGGAGTAAAACCTGGAACAGGGATAACATTTGAAATGTAAATAAAGAAAATATCCAGTAAAAAAAATAATAAGTTTTAAAAAAACTAATCCAAGAGTCTAACTGAATGTGGTGAAATCTTAGGAATAAACTATCCTCTTATATGTATGCAGAGGTGGTATATGTTCAGAATATATCTAAACAAGACAGACTTTTTTTTTATAAAATAAGGCTATTGAATGGTTAGAAGTAACATGATGTCTTAATTTCATCAGCAGCTTTTCTTCCTGGGTAGGAGAAATGTTTGTCTTCCAATGAATTAATATGAGTGATATTTATATAGTGATATGTGAGTGATATTAATATGAGTGATATTTAACACATACATATGTGGTAAGAACTGAGACTGAAGGAAAGATCCATCCATCCATCCTTTATATATATATATACATATATATACATATATATACATATATATGTTAATAAAAATAAAGTAAAAAAAAAAAGTACTGTACAAATACAAGATGGTTACTCATAGGAGGAAAATATGTCATACCCCAAGCAAATCTCAGAAAAACATCTAGTACCATCTGGGGCATCCCGAGGCCCTCCTTGAAAAACTATGCTTATCTACACTAAGACAAAAGGAAGAGAAATTGACCAAGAGGTTAAAAAACAGCAGTATCCACAAAAGAGAAATCTGTAGAAACAACTGAAAGGAGGGAGAACTATAACTGGAGAAAGAGAGTTGTCCAGAGCAAGCCAGGCACTGATGCATCCCTTCCTCCCTGCACTCAGAACTGAAGTAGAAGGATTATGAGTTCCAGGCCACCCTGAGCTGTAAGACCTTGTATCAAAAACCAAACGCACCAAAGCCTGGGAGCAGCAAAGGGAGGCTGTGAGCCTCGGCTTCCCTCACCACGGCGGTTGTAGGCTGGTGCGCTCACAGCAGCAATTTGAGCGGAGCTGTGTTATTTGCAAAGTTATCTATCTGTAGGCTGTAGGAATTTCCTCTGGGCATTTTTTTTAGTAAGCCATGCAGAATATTTCCCTGTCCCCCTTACATGCACAGGTGCTGTGTCCTGTGTACTACAGGAGCTCTGCTGGAACTTGGCAGTCTTAGAAGCCTGGGGTCCAATGCTTAAGAAAAATTCTTAAACTTTCTACTTTGATCAGTGTTGGGTCTAATATTTTTTCAGCCTACCTTCAGACTCCTCAGATGGTACAATGGGTGAGCAAGATAGATCTCTGTGACAAGAAATGTTGGCTAGATTTAGGTGAAATTATTATTTAACCAGTGGTAGTAATATGTAAGTTCTAAAAACTTGTCCTAAAAACCTTGAAACATTTCATACATTATCCATACTATATGTTTATAGATGTGTGTATTGTAATGTTCATTAACCTATGTTGTTATATTTTCTCTGCACATAAGAAGATAACACAGCAGCCGTAAAATCATAACCATGGAGCGTGGAGAGATGGCTCGGTGGTTAAGAGCATGGAGTACTCTTCCAGAGGACCTGAATCGAGTTCGTAACTACTGGTAATGCCGGCTCTAGGGAATCTGATGCCCTCTTCTGTCCTCCATAGTTACTATACTCATATACTCATATTCTGAAACACACACATACATGTAATTAAAAGCCAAATAAATATTTTTAAAACATAATCGCTAACAAAAACTGTGCCCTTAATACATTTCAATGCTGTAGGTTTCTGGCTCTGATTGACTCAAGTAGGAGACCTTGTTACCGTCTATGCTTTGCAGATAAATAGAAAAGGTTGCTTACTCTATTTGTGGGGTTTACTGTTGTTGTTATTGTTTTCAAATGCTAATAAGGGCTTTATGTCAAACAAGGACCCGTACCCCATCCAAACATTACTCATTAACCTGTCTAGTGCTCTCTTGGAGCAGACAAGACCATTAATTGCTCATCAAATGAGAGGCAGAATCAGAATTAAAATCCTCATCACTGTCTCCAGACCTCTGGTCCTAACCTTCTCGGAGGCCAAGAGAAGCCCCAGAAGGTACATCTCTGTGAATTATTGGCTTTATGAGCCCGGGAGAATCATTTAGTTACAATTAAGTTCTACATCTAAGTTGGCTAGAGGGTGTGCTGAAATCCAAAATAGGATGGTACACACACCTCGTGATTATTTTAGTAATCAGTGAGATCATTCTCATTCTGCTTCTGCATAACTATCATCTTCACTAGGCTAACATGATAATTTCACACCATGATGTCACTAATTGCAACCCCCAGATCTCAAGGATTCCTCAAAACTACTACACACTGTTCCTAATTTGAAGGAGCTCTCTGTACACTTTTGCTTTACCACTTACTATCTCTGCCTCAGTCTTCAAGAAGACAGTAGATGAAGGAGAAAGACGTCAGAATTAAACAAACAAAAACAAAACAAAAAAATAAAAACCTCAAGGGTGGCTGGAACATCACTTCAAGGCTCAGGACCCTTGCCAAAGGCATGACCATTGAAGATGCAGCCACATCCTGCTCTGTTGTCCAAGAATTAAGTTTGTTCCATCTTGTGTTTAGAACAAATGCCAAACACAGTCCAAATACAGTCCAAAAACACTCAGTGCCCTTTCCTAAGTTGTGCCTTGGAGAAAAATGAAGTCTAAAATAATATCTAAGCAAGGATAAAGGAAAGCAAATAGAACACAGATTACAAAGTAAATGTGTTCCTGGACAAGGAAGTGAACCAGGGAGACACAGACCTTTCTGTTTCACTCCTGGTTGTAGAGAGCTGAGGAACGACACGGATTCATCTCCTACATAGATTTGTTTTGTGCCAGGGAGCCCTTATGAGCTATGGGCTTTTTCTCAACTCCCATATCTCTGGGGAAACATCAGGTATTTTTCTGGCTCTAGTCAAAATGTATCTCAGTTGACCGCACGCATCACTCTCTCCTCATCAGTTCCTACTTCAAAATATTTTAATCCCCCCAAAATGTGTTGCCATGGTGACTCTGTAATTGCTAGACACTTTTGTAAGAGGCAGCCATTCTCTTGTTATAGTTCAGTTTCTAGAATTACAGCAATAAGAAAAATGAAGCCTCACTTGTTAGAACAGGAGGCAGGGTGCTAAGCAGTCCGTGAGTACAACCAAGCAGGGCTGGACAGCAGGTGTGCTGGGACCCAGATCCGCGAAGAAGAGAACCCTGAATGCTGACTGCAGGGTGAACCATTCCGAAAGCTGCAGACAGACGCCACTGTGGAGCACAGTCCCCTGTGTCTTGTCAGCTTAAATAATTTCGGTTTGCAGATGCCCCATAAGTGGTTCAGTCAACTGAAAAATGTGTGGGCTTGAGAAACCAGGGGACAGTAACTATGGCGAGTTGGTGAGCTATACCCTGTTACCTGTTTGATCTTGTTTGGTTGGGTGTTCTACAGTAGAAAATAATATTTTACTATACAAAGCAGAACAAAAATGGTTAATATACAACAGAATCACATGTAACGAAATATATATTTTGTCTATCAAACATAGTTATTGTGTGTTGAAAATTTTAAGATCTTCCCCTGTACCAAAAAAAAAAAAATCTATTATAAAGCTCATTTGTTATGTAGAGAGGGAAACCCCTTTTCTTGTTCATTGTAGTAGTCTAAGTATCAAACCATACCTGTCAGGTTCACTTTTAAAAGGATGTCCAGGAATCAAAAAAAAAAAAAAATGTTTACTGGCCCTGGCATTCCCCTACACTGGGGCAGAGAACCTTCACAGAACCAAGGGCCTCTTCTCCCATTGATGACCAACTTGGCCATCATCCTCTGTTATACGCATGCTCCTGGAGCCATGAGTCCCACCATGTGTACTTTTCAGTTGGAGTTTTATAGTTTTTGGTTTATTTTATTTTATTTTATTTCACTTCTTTTCTTTTCTTTTCTCTTTTTGGAGGGGAACCTGGGAAAGGAGATATTGTAAATAAAGAAAACATCTAATAAAAAAATCTTCAAAATAAACATAAATATTATATGTATACATATATTAAAATAATATACTTTGTGCACATGTAAAAAAAATACTGACTTATTTTTAAAAGCAGAATTATTCTAGAACACTTTGTAGTTTCTGAATTAGATGATATTGTCTTTTTTATCAATTTCCATTGCCTCCTGACAGGGATTTTGAACATCATGACAGACACAGGAAATTGTCCATCTGGAACTCATGTCACCCTTGTATGGCTGTGGCCTCGTTGTCACTTCAGAAAGCTCTGTTCTCTGTTTTATCATCCAATTTTGTCTCAGTTTTTGAAGCAGGATCTTATGTAGCCCAGGCTAGCCTCAAACTTGCGTCCCATGTAGCCCAGTCTGGCCTCAAACTTGTTATGTAGTCAAATCTGATCTTGAGTTCCTGATCCTCTTGCCTCTGTCACCCATATGCTAGGATTATGCTGTGCACACTTCTCATCCATTCTTAAATGGAGTTAGGAGAAGACAGAGAAAAAGACAAATAATCTTTTTTTCCCCAAAGACAACAACAGTAGGATAGTAGCTTCCAAGTCCTCAGTGGTCTTCATACCTTCAAAACAACTTTCCTAATGATGATTTTCTGGAGGAATTCTTACAAATTCCATCAAAGAAAAAGAGAAAATGGCATTCAAATTTTAATATATAAGTTGTTATACAAAAAAATATGCAAGTTTTATTAATGAAATTTGGATTTTCAGATACACTTTTTTGGATAAATATTCATTATCTTATGTAAGAGCAAGAACTGGTTTATGATACTAAAATTATAGAGTGACTTGCTAAGGTTGAGCCTCCTACCATCTCTCCACCTACATTAGCCATCCCAGGAAGAGCAGAGTGTAGATTTCAAATTTACTCTGGGTAAATAAGACACATAATTTTAAAGGATGACTATTAGTAAGTGATAACAAGCAGCATTTAGAAATTATTTAGAAAAATCTTCTTGATATATCTGTTGTTCTTTGTTCATTCTGTTTGAAAGCAGCATGTACGTGTGTGTGCAGTTATAGACCTGTTACTGTTAAGAAGTAACCACTGATTAAAAAAAAAAATCAGATATTTCTTCCCTGGCTCAGTCATCTTTCATTTGCAATCCAGAGTGGCTTCCAAACCTTTACATGATAATAACCTTCTAATTATTTTTCCTTTTTAGAACTCATTTTTGAAGTGTTTCTCCTATCAAATGGCCAAGCTTAGTTAAGTAGATATTTGCTTGTTTGTTTCTGTTCAACAGTGAACATGTATATAGCTCTTCATCACTTCTGCCCAAAAGCTTGTGACCATTACAGTTATGAGTAGATATAATTTTCACAGAAAGACAAGAATTGAGGACTCAGCCCGAAACTGCAGCAGCTTCCTTGGTTTCCATAAGGTTGCTTTAAAAAAAAAAAACAAAACATAATGAGCATTGCCTACAGGTCTTCATTACTAACACCCCAAAGATTTCAAGTCACAGCTAAGAAGTATGCCTCAAAGACATGGAGCTGTATTCCTCAACCTTTTCTCTCCCTCATTATTTGGTAGACACAATCCACTCTCACAAGGAACTGTTGATTCATGACAGATCCTGTACATGTTGCCCACCCCAGGCAAGACTGAGCTAGATTCTTGGGGAAGAAAACCCAGCCATTGAGAAGAGAGAGAAGCTATCTCTTGAAAATGTATCACAAGTGCTTCTAAAATGACCTTTTTGAAAATTGACCAAAGTTGCATAATTCCTGAAAAGAAAGGGGTTTTATTCACTCAATTGTAAAAATCAAGTGTTTTCTATGAATGTTGGCTGTGACTGCCTTAGTAAAGAATTTTTGAGGATGTGGATGATTTCCATCCATTTTCTATATTTTGGAAGCTCAAGGGAGGGTCTTCACTCACTTTTGAGTCCAGACTGCTCTCAGAAATCTGCTCTCAGATCTGTAAAGGTTGAGTTTGATAGGTGGAGCCTCTGTCCCACTCCCACTGAGGAGCTGCAAATGCTACGTAAACACTCCCCCAAACTACAGAAATACCTGCAGTGGCTCAAACCTCTAATCCAGTGTGCAGGGCTGTAGGAGGCTGACAGGGACCCCATCTCAAAAGGAGAGGGGGGCAAACAGACAATGATATAGGAGAAAGGGCTTTCAGAGATTGTAGCCAAACTACGCTGCAAATTCCTCTGAAAATGACTGTCATCTCAGCTTCTGGGTGGCTTCTTTCTTTGCAGGCCGGAACTATGAAGTCAGACATTATGATAGAACACGAGGAAACACACTGAATGTGGGAGGCTCAACTTACTGCCCCTTCTTCATGATAAGGAAAAATACCTCCCACACTCCCAAAGATAGCATTCCAAATGAACTGGTAAACGTGAAAGCACCAGTCTATTTTGGACATGGTAGTCTTGGGCATATCTGAAGTTGATTTTGTTGAGCTTTGATAATCTGCCAAAGCTCTCCTCATTGTTTCCAGGGAGCTTATTATTAGCTGTACTCAAAGTACACGGCCACCTTGAATACATTAGGATAATCCCTGCAGCTTTATCTTTCAAAAGATTTTGAGCCAGAGTTTTGGCTAATTGTATTTCCAGTAGAAGTCTAACCCTGCCAAAGATCCAAACTTGGATTCATTCCCAAAGCCAATCCTGTTTATTCTGAATGCATTATTATCATTCACAGTAGAACTTTGCCAAACATGAGAACTGTGCAAATTTTTAACTATGCAGCTCATGGAATAAGATCCAGGTAGTTGATAATTTATACTTTAGGGACTAAGAAATAAGATAACAACAGCAAAGGCTAAAAAGCAAACAAAAGGGCTCATAAACAAAACTGGGCTCGAAAAAGTTAAGGTGCCTCTGAATGTATTTAGGTGTCCATCAAAACAACAACCAGACTATCTTGAAATAGCTTGTGTCCGGGGGAACTTATTTTGTCCTACATAGATAATTTATTAGTCTGTTTTCCATCTCTGTGACAAAATACCTGAGATAAATCAATTTAAAGGAAGAAAGGCTTATTTGGGCTAAGGGGTTTAGAGCTCTTGGTCCGTGATCAGTTGGCCCAGTTACATTTGTGGGTGTGGTAAGGTGATGGAGAACATGTTGCATATGAAATATGTTTGTTTCATGGCAGCTAGACAGCAACAAAAGAGGACAAAGGGCCTGCATCCCAGTAGCCCCTCAATGGTACTCCCCTGTGATGTAGCTTCCTTGCACTGGACTTCACCTCCTCCTACAGGCTCCACCGCCACCCAGTAATACCAGAAGCTACCAACCAATTCTCTTACACTTAGGCAGTTGGGATCCAAACTACAGCAACAATATAACTGTACAGAATTAGAATAAGAACTGACCAAACAGAAAATAGGGGTCTGAGAGACTGCGGTTAGTATGACATCAATAACACCTATAACTAGTTGGCTGAATATTTCGGGTCATACAAAGGCTGGCCAAGGAGGGTCCAAAATATCTTTAATACTGTATCAAAAAAGTTTGCAGTGAGGAATGCAGCGGAGAGCCCTGAGAACACAGACAGTATTAAGATCAACAAGATGGATGCTGGTTACACACCCACTATTAGGCTGTTCTTTAACATGACTGGACATAACAAGCTGCCAAGTACAAGACAAATGCAAATTAGAACTAATTAAAACAAAAGTTTATATGAACTAACTAGTACCCTCAGAGCTCCCATGGACTCAACCACCAACCAAGGACTATACATGGTGGGACTGACTGTTCTGGCAGCATGTGTATAGTAGAGGATTGCAAATTCGATTATCAATGGGAGGAAAGGAAACTTTATTTTTTAAAAATGAAAAAAAAAAATAGGAGGAAAGGACCTGTGAAGGCTCCGTGCCCCAGTGTAGGGGAAGGCCAGGGCCAACAAGTGGGAGAGGGTGGGGTGGCAGGTGTGGGGAGGGGGGAGGCAACAGGGGTTTGTTCTTGTTGTTTTTGTTTGTTTGTTTTTTGGAGGGGAAACTGGGAAAGGAGAAATTTACATGTAAATAAAGAAAATACCTAATTTAAAAAAAGAAAAAAGAAAGAAATCCCTGGGAAAAAAAAGTTTAATGATTATGAATAGTGAAGTTCAGCAAGAATAAAGATATACTGGGTGATTAATAAGTACCTAGCTATGAATGTTACATTGTATAGTGAGAATGACAGAAAAAATTGATTCAGAAGATTGATTACAGATGTACATGACCAATGGAGAATCCAATGGAGAAATTGTTAGAAAGGTATTCAAGATGTATGCAGGATTAGAAGATGGGGCTGTCTGTGGCTAATTCCTGATGACGACGATAGCTCATGCATTAGTGAGAGCTAATTACCAACCAAAGTTCCTGAGATATACAGAAGACTCCAGGAAGAACCTTCACAGACAGAATCCATTTTCCTACCTTCCTCCAACGTCAATGGGCGCATATACTGACCTTCACTGAACAGGGTTATTGTACCTATAAGACATGGCATTTCTTGTGTTAGGCTATTAAATAGAGTTTTCAGACTGGCAGGAGCAACTGAGTCATCCCTTGACCACACAACAGCACTTTCCCTTTCAGCCCTTTTCATTACCTCTCATATACAAATACGCTTGTTACTGAGTGTTCTCTAGTGGGTAGGATCATGTTTGTCACATATGAGTGCCAACATTGCTTTTGAAAAGTTGTCTTCTGCCAGGAGTTTGATATTTTGATCACAGATATGATCACAATGATGTTTCTGCCTGATATTTCTGCTGGTGGGACCTCAGGAGTGCTCATTCACATCTCTGGGAAAGCATAATTGTCTTTCTCCTCACAGAAACACATATACATAGGTTACTTTCCTCCCTTCCTCTCTAATTCTCTTGCTATCCATGCCTACTTTAATAGTTTTAATATTTGTGGAGAATGATTTTATAGCTAGAGAGCATAATTTTTAGTTGCAGCTTTTATAATAATCAATTCAGAATTTTTCATTTCTAATGAATTATTCCCAACTTACAGAGTGAGTATTGGCTTGGATTTGGTTCTGAGTCTACCTCATTTAAAGTATAAGGGACAGAGCAGCCACCAATATCATGTCCTGGAAAATATCACTGTGGTGCTGATCACTGAATGAGACAGCAAGAAGGCTGCCTCTGGACACTAGAGTGACTCCTTTGTTATACACTACACAAATCAAATCTCCCTTGTACCTATTCAGTACAAGTTCAGATTTATGCCTTTAATAAACGCACAGCAGTGATCTGGCTGCAGATCTGAGGATTGACAATATACAGAGCTCTCCCTTTGGGCAAAATTTGCCTGCACGCCATAGAGGAGAAGGCTGCGTGGTTGCCCCAGAGTAAAAACACCATCCAGAATCCTACTGGGTGAGTCCACAGAAAAATGGCCTTCTTCTGAGGAACTGGGTGAATAGCAAACCTCTCATCTCATTGACTATTTTTGTAGGCATACATGGCTACATGTTATGGAACATCAAGTAATAAATAGCATTGTCTTTATTACTATTACTTTATTACTTCACTATTTCTATGAAACACACCCTACTTATTAAAGGAGATGGAAACAAGGCTCCATGTAGAGCAAGCTGGCTCATACTCCTGATCCTCCTGCCTCCATTCTCCAAGTGCTGGGATGACATATATGCACCACTCTACCCTGTCAACCTTTACATCTCAAATTCTATCTAGTAAAGAGGTTTCACTGTCTCTTTCCCAATATTCCTACCATCTACAAATAAAGCATTTCTATTGATATCTAAGGTCCAAAACATCCCAAGGAAAATAGATATAAGATCCTCTGTGCTCTAGCTAAAATGTTTTTCTACATCCTCCCTTCCTCCTCATCAACACTCATGGGCACACTGTTACATCCTCACACCTCTACCCCTAAGCCTTATGAGTTGCTAACACTTACAGCATATATTTTAGTATGTACTTTCTTCAGTTTGGGGGCTGAATATGAGTTCTCCCAGAAATCCTTCTCTTGTAGCTTTAATTCTCCCAAGAAAAGACTAACATGGAATTTGCTCTGCTGGAATTTTCAGTGTCCTGGTGACACCAATAAATATGGGAGGAAAAGGGAAGAAAGCTGATCTATGAATATAAGATCTGTGATGACATTTCTATAGGACTCTCAAGTGGCCCACTGCTGAGTTTTGAAGATGACCTTAAACACTATTCCAGTTGAGAAAAGAGGGTCAGATTCATCTCCCAGGTCAGTTAGATACTGCTTCCATGATGTTAAAGCCTTCATTGAAGAAACACCATCACCGAAGACAGAACTGAAGAGACCTGAATCTAAGACTTAGTGCCAATCTAGAGTGTAAGCCCTTTGGTCCAGGAGCATCTATCAAACATACCACAACACTGCTACAGCCACACCTCATTCTACTCAGATTCATCTCTTTGGATGAGCTGAAAACACATCAAAACTTTATGACATGCAAATAAAATACTACATAGAGGAAAATGAATGGTCTTACTTGAAAGATTCCAAAATTCATCACCCGTAGATTTAAAAAAAAAAAAAAAAAAAGTAACTCCAAAGAAAGACAGACTGAAAAACAGGTAAAATGTCAGAATCACATTGTCAGAACTCCAGAAAACCAAAATGTAGTTTTCAGTACACACGGGAATGGCCAGTCAATCAGAGGCAGTGTGCACACAGAAGTTTCTAGTGTTTTGACCATCTCTCACCCAAACTAGTGCAGTGGTTTTCTAAAAAGCCTTTACTTCCAATATCAGCCCCAATTGCCAGCAACAGCAGAACACGCCCTGTTTACAGGTTTTGACTTGCCTAAGGGCTCTCTGAAGAGTGGAGCAAGGGATTTCTACTCATCTCAGTAAATTCAGAACTTTCTTGGAATGGAAACCTGGTTATGCAGAGATCATTAAATAAATAAATAATGTTTTAAATCTTGAAAAGAAAATAAACAGGCTTCTGTCACCTCTGGCAAAGTATAATAGTTGGAACAGATGATGATAATCACCCAGATCATAGGAGGAAAGGCTGGAATAAAGATGTTAACAAAATAGAAAGCAAATATATGATAGGCTCAGTGTGGACATAGGTGCAGCATCAGGTCATGAAAACGGGTATTATTATGAGTCCTATGAACACATTTTAATATTTGTAAACATAAGTTCTCTAATTATCTTCTCAGAACAGACACAGGAAATGTAAATAAGTAATAACAACTTAAATATATTTTAATATCAAGTCAACAATTCAAAATGTTCTGCAAAGAGACCAAGTATAGATTCTTTCACTTTTGAGCTCTACTAAGCATTTAAGGAAAGTTAAATCTAAGTGTACAGAAAGTCTTCCAGATTTTACAGCAAATCTGTCTTTGTTCTTAACTGGTTCAACTGGTTTTAAGAATTATCATAGTCTAGATAGGAAATTGTAGCAAACCCAAAGTTAGTCCCAGGCCAAGGTTTGGGATGCCTACCTTCTGTAGTTTCCATTACTGGTGCTCTTGGTTGCCCACCAGAACTATATGTTAAGATACTACACACATTGATTTAAGACACTATGCACTTTGGTTGCGAGCAGACAATTCGAGCTGGAACTGAGTTAGAAGCTTCTCCCCCTACCCCCAGCTCCTTTCTCCCCAGCATTCACTGTAATGTAGGATGCTATGTAGGATGCTGGAGGAGAGAAATCACCAGTGATCTTACTAAACTGTGAACCATGTGAGCTAGAACATCAATCTATCAGGCAAGATGTGCTCACTAGAGCAAGAGTGGCATGACTGGTATGAGGGTAACCAACTACTTCCTGATTGATTTTGCTCTACAATAACAAATTCATGTCTGGTACAGAAAGCCATGTCAAAAGCCTGTGACATGCGAGGTCATGAGACCTGGAGGAAACTGTCAGTGTTTTTTTGCTCAATGAACATGGTACAAACTGCCTTCTAAGTATTCATGTTTATAGCCAAGACTGTTCTCAGTCTTGGTCAGGAAACCTGTACATAGTGGGCAATAGTGAATATAGATACTCATAATGGTCAAAATGATGAGAATCCGTGACTATTGAGTAGTTGGTCCTAAACAGTACATCAGATCGGTCCCTCCAAGGCTCAGAGAACATAAAGAGGAAAGGATATAAAGAACTGTAAGAGCTAGAAGGTGGGATGGAATGCTGTGAAACATGACCTTCTGGATATGGTAGGGCTTTTGCACACATGAACTCACGGCAGCTCTAGTTACCTTCAAAGAACCTACGTGAGAATGAGACCATCAAGATTACTGTATGGATGGGAAAACGAGTACGCAGCATCTCAGCTCTATCTGAAGGAATATTGGCAGGTAGCAGATGTCAGGAATAGAATTTGCTTCAGTGGGTTAGCTCCTGGTACGTTGTCCAGGATCCAGGAAATAGCTCCCAACTCCTACTCATGCAAGTAAACTTGATTGAACTCAGTGAGTGACCAAAAGGTAAAAAAGTTGAGTTAAAAGCAACTTTGAAATTTAAAAAAGAAATTTTTGGATGAATATCAGTTATAAATTTAAACATTCTTAAAAATCTTAAGCAAGCTATCAGTATCTGAAAAGCAGTAATATGGGAAAGAAGTACTTCCTGACCAAGTCAGACCTGTGCGTACGATAAATTTGAGTTAACATTTCCAAATCAATCAATGTCAGCTTGTTACATCAAATAATCAACAGACGTAAATTCTAATTTCTAAGAAAGGAGAAATAAATACATATTTTCAAAAATAATCGGATCTCGAGCCTGAGGCCATACTGGGTTATGATGATTCTTACAGGAAAAAGGACAAAGAAGTGGGCCTGTTGGGAAATCTTAGGTCATAAGGGTGTGTCCTTGAAGGGAATTATGGGACTCCATACTCTTCCTGATCTTTGCCATGAGGAGAGCAGATCTCACTCCATGTGCTTCCACCATGATGTGATGTTCAGCCACAAACTCAAAGCAACAGGACTATCTATCTAGTCAAGTACTGAGACCTCCAAGGTAGCAAGCTAAAGTAGATTTTTTTTTCCTTCTAACTTGGTACACTAACAGGAAACTGATACCATTATTTTAAACAAAACTTAATAGTAAACAGACATTGCTTATTGTATCACGTAGTCTCTGCCGTGTTTTGTATATACATTAACTCATTAAAGTGCAACCTATAAAGTAGTTGCTCAAATTACTCCCATTACATAAACGGAAGCTAAGAAGAGAAGCTATGAAGTTACCCAACTTATCTAGTCATACAAAGTACATCATTTTTTCATGTGGGCAGGTTGGCCGAAAAGTTCCTGCTTCAATAGTTTGTCCATATAAATCATGTACTTCATACTACATGGTGCTAAAAATAGGAAAGACATGCTATGGAAAGTTAGGAAAGCAAAGGGAAAAAGCACATTTTCACTCTAACTATTGACTACCATGTGGCCTCTCACCAATGTTGAGAGAAAGCACTGATTCCACACTAAACTGTATGACATCATAACAGGTAACTACTTTCACTCATGTGTTAACACTCTTGTAATAGAATGGCTACATTCTATCAAATTCTTCAACTAGAATAAGCAACTTAACAACTTTCAATAGACATTTTATTAATTATTATTAATTATATAATTATTTAATTGCTATATAATTATATAAGTAGGATGCTTTCACTGTTTTCTTATTGCATGTGCATATGAATTCATCACAACATCTCCATGAGCACAACATTTACCATGTGTAATTATTCCTTAGGAAACGGATCCAGACTGCAGAGAGTGACCTTACAATCTACTTTTTTCTTAAAAACATCTCAAAGCTTCTAGAGTTGTTTATAAACATCTGTATTACTAGGCTGTTAGTCTTTAAAATCTGTAATAAGCTCCACCCCACTCTTTCAGCTCTGCCTCACAGTGGGTCACTGGCAATTACCCAACAACTCTGCATATGGATAATTAAATAGAAGAACTGATTGGAACCTTACAAAATTTCACTAATCTTTCATTTCTGAATCTGGCTATAATGTTCTCGGTTCTGTTGCTTGGCACATAGACTTTTAATACAAAGGGATATATTTTCTACCGGGGAGATAGACTCCCTTTATTATTTTTGCCAGAGGAGGATTTAAACTGGTGGTTTAATACTTGCAAAGATATCTGTGGTTAGGCTTCCCAGCCACAGACGGATGAAGCAGAGTCACCATGGAAATACACCCATTTTAATCAGATTTGCTCTTTCCTGAAAGCTAAAATGCTAAAGCCCCCAAAAGTCAGACATTTGAGCCAATCTTTTTAATGTACTGAGTTAGTGAACCATCACAAGTCCTTTTGCATAATCAACAACTTGTTTGCTTAGAGTCTAGGATTCTGTAAAATGAAAAAGATAACAATTTTAGAAGTGGAAGGGGACTTTAAAACATTCATTTTTATCCCACTCATTTTAGAAATGAGAAAAACAAGGGCCAGAAGATTAGCTATCCCTTTTTTGGACATACACAGACAGATAACAAAGGATAGTATTAGGCTGGAACTCTCTTCCTTGCTGCTTGGTTTATGCATAACAAGAATTGAGAAATGGTCCCACCGATGTCTTGGAAGACCGATATCAGGGAACAATAGGAAACATCATTTCTTGGAATCTAGCCGATCTTGTATCAAGAACATATAATATTAACCACAGAACTTGTTCGTCATCATGTGGCCAAGATCATGTGACCAGTTGGTAAATTGATTTCATAGTCTTTATGATAGACATCACCCACAGTGTACAATTGTTGATAATTTGGCTTTCTTAAATACATAAGAAACCTTTTTAAAGAATAATTTGGTCCCAGACTAGTTTTTTATTACTCAACCTTTATTCTGTTCTCAGAGATGGATACATATCTCATTTGTGAAATAAAGCTGCTGAGTACAACATGGACCAGTAATACTACCTTCACCTGGGAGCTTGTTAAAATAAAACTCTGATGCAACAGTAAGAAGCCTCCAAGAATCCCTACTTTAACAAGTTCTCCAGGTAATCCTCACGCACGCAAGCCAAGGTGAAGAAATGCTATCCTAATAGGGAGGTTTGCAACTTTTTTGCACATTGGGATCATATGAAGAACTTAAAATCTTGAACCCCAACTAAATGATTCGTATTTGATTGATATGAGGACAGCCATCACTGTAGTTGTGAATTAATACACCAAAATCCATTTGGAGTATCTAATTTGGCTCCTTTTAAGAAATAAAATAATTAAAAGTAAACCACGTCTTACCAACTTCCACCAAGTTTAGAACAGGGGTCTGCAAAGTATGAGGGCATAAAGACAATCTCTTGGGGTATAGGTATAAAGTATTAGAACTTACGCTTTTGTTTTAAGTTTCAACATTGTAAAATGTATTTCTGTGGCAAACTATAGGTTGAATATGAATGTAAAATATACATATAAAATATATAAAGTATAAATTCTGCAACCATTTTATAAGTACAAAGAATATATGTAACATTTATTTACTAACATCGTGAGATAGGAGGATGGTTTTCAAACTTCAGTGGGTAAAACATTACTTGAGAAGAGACTCAGCAATATAGATTCCTGAGACCCATGTGTTTGAGAAAGTGATCAATTCACAGTAACCATGCCTTGGATAATAAACTGTACTGCTTATAACTGCCACTGCCCAAAGCCACCTTGAGTTAAATACAATTTATTTGATTTAGAGCCCAGACATCTACTGCCCTAAGTCATTTTCCAGATGATTCCAGTTTTTTAATGCCAAAAGACTACTGTTAAACGCATCAAAGGGAAGAAAGACCACATGCATCCCATATAGAAAAAATAAGACATAAAAATAAGATCAAATGTATCAAGACAATAGGCCAGCAGGAAAAGTTCTATTAACATACAACAATACACCATTTTTATCAATTCAGTCTGCTATAGCAGAGTACCTAAGAGTAGTCGCATAAAGAACATAAATTAGTCACACCAGAAAAACAAATGTCTCATTTTCTCTCTCTTAAGGCTAATTCCAAATCTTCATGCGTGAGTATGTAATAAGAGTGACTGAAGAATGAAGAAAGTAAACAGGAATCATTTGGGGATACTTGGGGAGCAATAGAGAACACTAGGGGTAAATGTGAAACATGGGGGGGCTATCGTTAGGGGGAAGATGGAGGCAAATACAGAAGAAGGAGAGAGGGAAGTTAAAAACCAGTAAGAATATCTGGAGAAAATCATGAGGGATCGTACTATTAATTATCTACCTAAAAACATCTATAGTACATGTAAAACTGTGTATACACATCCATATACAGTTTAAGTGAAATTTTCCTATATGGGTTGACAATACTTTCTCCCAGGGCCAAAGACAATTTAACAAGAACCCCAACACCAGGAAGGAAAAGCCCTCTTTTGGGTTGTTGTTCAGAGTTGTTCAAGAGAATCCCTAAACATTATGGGCCATTGTTATTACCCTGGACTTGCTCCTCCCCCTTCAGAGCTGGAAGTTAAAGTTACTATGCCCTTCAGAAACTAGGATAAGAGTCCCCTGAGCTGGAGCTTACCTGAATGCCACCCGTTGAGGACTAGCTCTCATGGTACCAGAAGGCATTATGCAAAGGAGGGAAACATCCAACAGTCCTGCCCAGTTCTGATGCCCATGAACTGCAGCAATGGCCACCATGGCATAATAACATAGTGAATGTCACAATAGGTAATGGAGGGGCACTCATGTGTTAGCAAGAACCAACCACTAATTGGACTTAAGACCAACTCAACCAGGTGAAAATTATGTGTGGTATTGAAAACCTGACTAACTATTTAGGACGGATGAAGTCATGAATCTCGGTGGAGAATCTTCGTCCACCTCTTCAATAAGCCACAGTGATGCAACTATCTTTTAAATGTTTGTTCTTATATCCACAGATAAGTGTAGTTCTCACTTATCACCAAGAAAACCATCCCTTGGAACAGATAGAGACCATTATAGAAACAATCAAATGCAGAATTGTGGAGCCCAATCCCAATGGATACATCTCCAAAACAACTCCCACACCTAAGAGTCAGAAAATATTGCTGAAGAGGGGTTGAAAAAATCATAAGAGTCAGAGGATCAAGAAGTTATCTGTAAGATTGTGTAAGAAGCTACACTCACAAAGACTTACCAACATGGCTGACTAAACATGACCTGAACAAAGCTGACATCTATAGACATGCTGAAATGGAGAGTCCTCAACTCTACAGGCAACTAAGGAACACTGAGAGCAGGAGAAACAGTCTCTCTCAGTGAAGAGCACACCAGTTGGTTAGCCAATGGTCAATATTGAAAACATATATGTAAATAATATTACCCAGACTTAATAATTTATATTAGAAATATAAATGTATATACACATGTGCATGCAATAGCAATTAATTAAAAATGAAGTCATGAATTTAAAAGAGGAAAGGGAAGGGTATATATAAGGATTTGCAGGGGCAAAAGAAAAAGAAATGGTGTCATAATTTTAAAAAAGAAAAGAAAAATATAAAGAAAATTAAAATTGAAGTTAAAACAAAAAACATGAAAAACAGTGGGAAGATATAAATCAGCTATGTACGTGGAACAAACAAAAGAAAGGGAGAACCCAGAGGCCCTATAAAAGGCCCAAGCCAACATCCATTTAACACACTTCAAGCTTTGGGCTTCTACCAGAATCTCTGAAGCAGTTATGTCCTGTGTCGCTGTGGCTTGGTCTTCCTCCTCTGGGTTGTTGAATTCTTTGTTCCTCTCAGGGAATGAACTTGGAAATCCCCTGCTTCACCAGTCACCCCCAGTATTAAATAACAGCAGTCAGGGCCCTGATATTATCTGTATGAGTAACTTATTAGGAAATGTAAAAGTCACACAATTTTACTCTAAAGCCATAGTGTTTATCGCACACATTGACGTTGCTTTCTGTTCAGGCTTACATATTTACTATAGATATATTGCAAAAATGAATTACATTAGGAAGAACATGGTTGAGAACATTTTAAGAACAAATTCAGAACCCAGTGCCCTTTGATTTAAATGCTACCTACACATCCATGGTCATGTCAGATACCCTAAATGACTAGAGCATAAAAAATAGATAGGGATGAAGTTTGCTTAGAAAGAAAAAAGACCAGAGCATGTTATTATCTGACAATGAGACACCTGACAGGGTTAGTTTGCTGTTCTATTCTAACCACCATAATAATTTGAATGTCATTGTTATGCACAGGAAAATCTCCAGGTTGGGTTGTCCCATGGCCATTATGTAAATATGATGTTTTCTTGCCTATCCTAGTCTGTCTTTCAAGATTGGACATGAACATGTTTTACAGCTCGCCAAATCATTCAACAACAAATACAAACTGAATATAACTGATAAACAAAAGAAGCAAAACAAACAAATCAACAAAAACCCTCTGCAAGTCAAGGCCGAGACAGAAAGATATTCAAAGGCAGGGACATATTTTCTTTAAATGAATGATGAAACCAAAAATATCTGGAACACAGGATAATGCTGATCTCCTGGGAAGAAAATGGATGGGTTTAGATGTGGATAACTCTAACCAAAATTAATAAATAATAATAATCTACTATATCCACACAACAAAGGGTTTTTATTATTCTACATTTGCCTAATATCTATCAAGGAGTTCTACTAGAAACTATTTCAGATTCTGAAAGAATCTGAAATATGCACCTATTATGTCACTAGCCCCACCCCACCCCCCAGATGGTGAGATCATTAGAAAAGCTTCATGCACTCACGAAGTGCAGGCAGGGCTCCTGTTCTTCTAGCAGCCTGAAGATGGCCAGCACTGTTGTAGGCGAGCACTGGTTAAACTCCTTTAATCCCTACTACAACCTTATAACACAAACAGTTTTCATATCTCCACTTATAAATGAAATGGCTGGAGCTCAGAAGAGCCCAAGACCTTTCAGGAGTCCCAAGGAAAGGCAGGATTTGAGGCTCAGCAGCCTGGTTACAGAAAATGTACTGTAACACTATAGTGTGTAAACACCATGAAAGATGTGCTAGAGTGTGTGTGTGTGTGTGTGTGTGTGTGCTAGTATGTGTGTGTGTGCTAGTGTGTGTGTATGCTAGTGTGTGTGTGTGTGTGTGTGCTAGTGTGTGTGTGTG
>JADRCD010233922.1:0-29489 GCA_019843815.1 Montemys delectorum | reverse complement strand
ACACACACACACACACACACACACACACACACACACACTTTCAGAGGTATTGCTCCTGCTCCTGCCTCCTTCACACTGTTCTATCCCAAGTCCTACCTTCTTCAGTTTACCCCATCAGCTCAGCAGGTAACTGAGATCTTTAGAGTTCCCCAGACACCCAGAAGTGTTGTTGGACAATGCTTTTCTCACAATTTTTCTCTCACAGAAGAGGCAAGCATAAAATAATAAAATGTACTGGCCTGCAGCCTTGAAGAAGCAGGGTGCGAGGGATGTCGCCATACAGGCCTGGTTGGGAATCCTCTTTATAGCCTTGTGTTCTGGCCTAGACAAATCCATCAGAGAAGCCAAGGGAGATGACAGCTTTATTAATTGGTTTCCTTCAGTTCAGGCCAATGACACAGCCTGGCTGGGAGACCAGAGGCTTAGATGGAGCCAGCAAAGCCTAGGAGGGCTTGGTCCCATTCTCCAAGACTGTGTGAAGTCTTACTGGATCATCAACATGGCAGGCTCTGTCCTGACTGGGTTTCCTCCAATTTAGTGCCATTCTCTCTGCATTTCAGCAGCCAACCCCTGGGCGGCCTGAGTGAACTTTGGCTGCCTTGAAACTTTGATTCCCCTCTAGAGCTGAGCAGAAGAATTTGAAGCATCTCCTATTTAACTCTGTCCCCTCAAAGCCTGCAAAAGGCATGGCACATGTTAGTCAGGAAAGTGGGACTTCCATTTTCCAAACTTTATGGGTAGGTGAAGTGACTGGGCTAAGTGGTCTCCTCTGTCAAACGCAGATGTGTGCCAAGCCCTACTGGGTGTCTGACACCTCCTTGGAGCACACTCAGGCCACTTTCTCCTTACCCATGTCACTGCCTTGCGTGGCATCCGGACGTTCCTCTCACCTGAAGGTCAGGCTGCTGAGCTGTGGAGAAGGGGGCTGTGAGTAGGGACACAGAAGGAGTCGGTGTTGAACCGTGCAGTTGAAGAGAAATGCCTCAAAATTCTTTTGGTTCCTGTCACTTGGTTAAGCCTAGGGGCAGCTTCAAGTCACCATAGCAGTTGTGTCTGTTGAGGATGGCTGTAGGAGTGGAAGTAGATTACAGAGACACAGAGGCACGGAGATACAGAGAGAGAAGACAGAGACAGAGACAAAAACAGACAGACAGAGAGATAGAAGAAATGATTGAAAGAGTCTAGGAAGAGGGCAACGGGGTAGAGATAGGAGATAGCACAATGAAGGGATTTTTTTTTTCAACAGTAACATAGGGGCAAAGACAAACTCACCAACACTACCTCTAGCCACAACAACCAAGGACTCATCAACCACACCATCCTGGATTGCACCCTTGTGTCCACTCAATTATGGATTTCAACCCTCATTATCCAGGACCCCATACCCTTACCATCTAGAATTTCACAGGGATTATTCAGAGAAAAAGCCTGGGAAATGCTAAAGCTAGGGCCAGGCAAAGACTACCCTGGACTTGGGCAAAGCAGAAACAGCTCCAACTCTTCTATGCCTGATCTGCCCTGGTTGGGGGTAGGGGGTGTGTCCAGAGGTGCTCTGGTGCAAATGACCATAGGGACTGTCCCTCAAAAGTGACTACCAGCAGGCAGATTGGGAAGAGCTTCATGTGTAGTCTGCCTGCCCCAGGAATCTCCATAGCCGCCAGCTATGCTCTCTACAGCTAAAGGTACCAGCACAAAGCAGGCAGCAACCCATGTAGATCAGCACATCCCCCGAGATAGGATATGAGGACTTATTCTTGCCAAAGAGAAAGGGACTTCATTGGCTTTTCTTAGAGGAAGGGAAAAATCACTGCCCACAACTCTTTCTCCTTGCTCAGCCTGGACAGGGAACATTGTGCTGGTGATGCTGGGCATGCCTGGATTGTCCTCCCAGCCTCAGGGCTACTGCTCTGCCTGGCCTCCAAAGAGAAAGGGTAATGCTATAGTAGGGCCCATGGCTATGCTCCCCCCCCCATTTGTAGCCAAACCTCAAGGAGATTTCAACCTGTCTCTTTCAGATACAACCAGGCTGACTTGAGAGAGGTTGCCGTGGAGATGGTACAAGGAGAACTGGTGGTGGGTGGGTTTAAAAGGAGAGGGTGGTGATCAGAATATTACAGAACAGGAATCATAAGACAGCACCTAGAATAGGGCCAAGGATCATGGATCATTAGGCTAAGGCAGAGAGCTAAAGGGTTTTGCTAAATCTAAAAATTGAGAGGAATAAAACCAAATCCACCATTGTTCCAGTAAAACAAGCTTTATTAAATAATGGCCAGGAAGATGGGCACTGGCCAGATCCATACCTGGGATTCCCAGAGAACGGCACTGAATTATATTAGTCAGGTGCTCATAAAGGCAGCATCCACGGGGCTATGGTACTTCCTGCAGTGTCCAATAAGAGCAAGCATGCATCCTCATAGACTTCCTGTCTCAATACCTTCCACTGATATATGATCAAGCACATCCTGTGTGATTGGGGCAACCAACCTTGTTTATTGAAATGAAAACACATGGCTTGCTATCTTACATGAACAACAGCCCTCAGAATTTCCGGAAGTTATCTGTCCTTAGGCAAGTGGGGCTTCCAGGTTGACTTTAGCGCTTACAGTTTCCCTATCCTGTGAATGAATAGATGAGCTTGGTATGGGGAAGGGCTGGTGTTGTCTACCTAAATCACCTTGGAAATGACTCCAGACCCTACTTTCCTACACCTATCATTTCTTAGGCTCCATGGCAATGCACTGGCTACCCCCAATCTCCAGGTCCCATTAGTAACCTGAAGACTCAGGACTGGGTGACTTCTGAGCCTAACCCATGAAGCTAGCAAAGAAGCTAACCCATTGTTGCATACATGGAACCCACCCACCCGCCTCTAATCCAACCCCTACCCCAAGAAGATCACCAAGAACCAGCTGCAGAGTCAAGGGAGCTCAGTCAGGAAGGAGCAGAGCCTGTTCCCCAGGCCACAGACCTCAAGCCTAAGTGACCCACCATGGTTAGACATGCCCTATACCCCTATGTTCTCTGGACATGTGCAAACCTGTGCCCACAAATCTCCCATGTACTCTTTGCGGGGGGGCATAGACCATCTCCCTTAGGATCTCTTCTGATTGCCCTGTGGCCAATCTGTCTTGGTACAGATCCCCTATGGATGGAGTGTAAACTTTCTGAGGTCCCTTGAAGCAATGAGATGGTTGAGAGGGTAGAAAAAGTACTGGTGATCCAGCTCAGCACGGGTTCTGCAGCCTGTAGTTCTGACATGAGCAAAGGCACAGCAAATTGAGTCCCAGGGGTCAGTGACTTAGCAGTCACTGGCTCTCTAGAGAGTCCTACAAATCTTGAACAAGACAAAACCATACTATTAGACCTCAGTCATTCTTTACCAGCATGGTTGACAACAAAGATCACCTGGCTTGACCCTCAAAGGAGTCCTGTAGTCCTATAGCTGCTGATCTGCATGTTGCCACAGGAGTGGCAATCCATGCTAGGTCAAAGTTCCCTGGCTCACTATGACCTCAGAGCCCTGAATACTAATCGCCTTACCCAAGGGACTTCCTGAAGGACATCGTAGTCCAGAGGAGTAAGCTCTAAGTTTCTGGCTGTCCATGTTCCTTCTTCCACCCAGACTTATTCCACCCCAACAGGCTGGTGCTTGACAATAAGATGGTCCCACGTGGCCTGACAACTTCAATCTTCTCTTCCTCGGCCATCAAACAATGTGCCAGGGAATCCTTGAGAGGCGACATGTGGCTGTCAGTGGCCTTGTTACACAAGCTGCCTAAGCCTGTCTAGTTCTCCTGACTTGTCATGGGAGTCCTTTGAGAACAGATAGGAGTCCCATATCCTCGATCGCTTTGGGGCTCCTGCACATGGATTCAATCACACAAGGCAGGCCTGACGGCCAGTTTAGGGGTACAGGGCAGCGAGGCACCAAGGTTGAACATCTTTTGTCTCTGCTTCAGGAAATCCTGGTTCCATGCCCTGGGGAAGCATCATGGAAGCTGTGTATCTCTGGGCCTGTTTGAGAGATTGAGGGTGAAGAGTGTCTGGGGCACAGTTGACTCTGCTAAAACTTCCTTACACAGGGGTAGGGAATGGGCAGAATCAAGAAAGTGTTTGACTTGCAAGTTTGATCCCCAGAATCCACTTAAAAGGAAAAGCAGCCATGGTGGCGAATCTTAGCACTGATAACATGAAGACAGGTAGCTTCTAGAGTTCACTGGCTAGTCTGTTTAACCTACTTGGTGATTCCAGACCAGTGAAAGATCCTGTCTCAAAACTAATTAGAATTAAATAAAGGTGAGGTGGTTGGGTGGTACCTGGGCAATAATATTCAGGTCTACCTTTGAGCCTGTACCACAGCTTGCTCTTGAAGAACCTGGGTTCCTTACTTCTCTTCTATCTAAGGTTCCACCCAGAGTTCTGCATGTACGTGTGTGTTGCATCACTTTGCAGAGTCTAGGGACCACAACCGGAATGAATGTATGCATGATTAAATGAATGAATGAGAGAACCGGTGAATGGGGAGAGTTGGCAAGGAAAGGCTTGTCACCTTTGGACTAAATGGAATAAAAATGAGACCCGGAAAAGATAATTCATTTGGTCAAAGAATCACCTCACCGATTAAAGGAAGTCATTAGAAGCTGTCCTCCTAATTACAGGATGACTCCAGCACACATGATGAAAAATTGGCCAAGATGGGGATTGTAAGGGGATGGCGCCAGGCAAGCATCTGTAGTTGAGGCAGAACTGAGCTCTCCAAACTTCTTTCCAGGGAGTTAGGCTAAACTGGGCTTGTCCTCCCTCACATACACAGAGCCTCAGTATTACCTTTAGAAAGCTCCAATAAGAATCACTACTTTCCCCCTCCGCCCCCTACCCGAAGTAGGTCTTTTATCCTTCCAACCCACTTTCACTAAATCCCTCAGAGTTGACAAGCTGGAAGTGTTCCATGCCTTCCTGAGAGTCACAGGCGGCCTCTCCCCTGACAGCAACTCCCACGGACAGACAGATCTCTCTTTGGAACTTTCCTCCGGGCGAGGGCTGCGGGTCCCTCGTTCACCTTGCTTCTTCCTTCCTGGATTGAATGCACAGTTCATTAACATCCTTGGTAGTGGCGGAAATGTTACAGGGGAAGAAAAAGCCGTTGACAACTTTATTTTTAAAAGTAACTAAGAATAGGGTGAACTTGGTAAAAATAGCGAAGCCTGCAAACAGGATTGTGTTCGGGGCCAAGTTTTCTTTCTAAAAACTTGAATGTGGTATGGGAAGAAAAAAATGGGGAGATGGCTTAGTCTCAAATGTATCTCACAGTCATAGAGGTTGGGGATATGAATGAAAGCAGCTGAGGGTCCTGAATAGCCACTCTAATTGCTATAATAATGGGTTGGTCAGTACTGGACTACACACACACACACACACACACACACACACACACACACACACACACACACACACGTACTAGACACACAGAATACCATGACATCCCCTGGATTTGTCCCATCACCTGGCAAAATTCAGGACTTGCCATTGAGGTCATTTCCTATGACCGGAGCATGGGAAAAACCTCCAGAGATGCCTCTGAAGGCTCCCACCTGTGTGGCTGAAAGTACTTGGGTGCTCCCATGAGAAAGGAAAAGTAGAGAAGAGAAAGTGTTCATCAGGGAGGTAGTAGCCATAGACCTGTGCTTAAGCAGTATTAAAACAAGAGAGACTAGTGAAGAATAGACTCTAGCCTCAAAGTAAGAGGATGAGCAGTAGAAGATGCCCCAGGTTAGCTGCTATGAGTCACACTGGCCCAGGTTGTCAGGGCCTCTCAGAAGCTCTGCAATCCCTGGTGTCTCGAGCATCATGTGTTCTGTGGCTCCCAGTTCTCCAGGTTCTACAGCAGGCATTCCATCAATGAAGAACCAGCCTAGATCGATTCCCCACTAGAGGAGGCATCAGGCTCATCCCTGACTCTGTGGTCCTTCAAAACAGCAGCCACCACTGAGACTCCTGAATGAGCCACATGGTCCTTGGCAATGGCAAAGGCCAGAGCCAGGAATACAGGAGTCCTTGTTGTGGTACCTTACTACATGCACAAGTGCATATGATGTGAAGACAGCCTGGTTTCTAGCTTTGAGCACAAAGCTATTGGACCATGAGGGCTGGTGGGTGAAGGACAGCTCTGAAGGAAGCCTTGGCTCACATATTGGAATCTTAGAGGACTTGAATCCCAGGAGCTGAGAACAGGCAGATACTGCAGCATCCACTTGCCAAGAAAGGGAGTTTTGAAGGAAAGAGGAGTTCAGAGGCTTTGGAAGAGTTAATTTGCTTGCTACTAGCCTGAGCCCCGAACCCAGATCCCTGAGTCCTGACCCTAGACCTGAGTGCCAACCAAAACTGCGAGGCCCAACATTAGCTAGGCTCTTAACCCAAATCCAGTGCCCTAAGTCCCAACCCTGAGCCTTGAGCTTGAGCTCTGTGCCCTGAGCTCCTAAAGCAGGTATGCAACCTGTCTTGAGGGATTGTGTTCTCTAGATGTGGGTCATGCATGCTTGCAGTGGATGAATAAAGGGCAAAGGCCTGAGTTTTGTCATTAAGCATATTCATATCATTCCCTTGCTGGGTATCTATTGAGTACCTATTATCTACTAAGGTCTCAAAATTTGACCTGGACAAAAAACAGAGGGAGAGGTGTACAGTCAGCCATAGCAATGCCCTGTGTTCTGGACTCTAATCTAGGCTGACCTCATGCCTATGAGCTCCAGAGAAGAAACCACTCTGCCATCCCAGAACTCCAGAGCAATCAAAATGGTCTGCCTGAGTAAGCATCCCTGGCTTAGGGCATGGTGAGTCTATCCTGGTGGACATTATCAACTTGAGTGGGTATGGCTTCCAGAACCATTTAGAATATCAGTCCTCAGGGCTGTGCCTTGAATTAGGATGGAGAATCTGTGGTGCTAATGAAGTTAACTTCCAAGAAGCCTAGGCATGTTGTCACCCTCTGTCCCCCAATTCAGAGTCTGTGCCCAGATGTGCTTCTCCCACCTCCCTATTTACCTCTGCAGGGCTGGCCTGAGATACCCCTGCTCAGATGCATAGTGAACTGAACTCCCAAGTTGGATCTTATCAGGAAGCACCCACCCTCTGTGAGCTTGTGTGTACAGAACTATCTCTACCTTTGGTATGGCCAGAAGTTCCGTGATCGGTCATTGCTGGCAGACAGCTGAGCCAATGGGGCTTCAGGGCAAACCCCTGGTCCCCTGCCCTTACTGAGAACAATCTTATGCCTCTCTCTGTATCTTCCGGAGGCTCTCAGTTCCAGGTGACTGAGGCATCTGAATGGCTCACTCAGTTTCTCCGAGATGCTCTTACATCACTTATCCCATATCCTCTCTAATCTATGTACCCCAACTCCTTGCTCTTAACTCACTGTCTTTCCAATGTGCGACTGTGTCTTAATCTCCTCTAACAGGTGGTATGTGATAAGCAAATGGGTGTTCTTCCAGACTCCTATGATTCCATCTCTCATTAGCAGACAACGCTTCTTTACACCAGACTACAGTCATACCAGAAAGACTATGCATTCAAGCTTTGCTATATATTATTCATGTGACCTCAGGAATAATACCTCAGGACCAAATAATTAAGATTGGAAAGCACTCAACCAGTATCTACCTGGGGTGGACAGGAATGCAGGACCATGTCTATACAGTTTGTCAAATATACAGGAGTGCAATAAATAAACTGTGTGACCCTCCTTGCTTAATCCATTCCAGTGCTAGTGTGAGTGTGTGCATGGGGAGGAGTAACTGGACTTCCTCCAGGTAGTTAGCATAGCCATGCAGAAACACAGAAATCTCCAGTTGCAGAGCTGATTACTCTTAACACAAGCATTGTGATAAAGGAAAGATGATATGGTACTGTTTTCTCTCTCTTCAATGGGATCTTGCCATCCATAAAAGCATGGGTCAACCTAGAGGATATCATGTTAAGTCAGAGATTCCAGATGTAAAATCCAAAGCACTCTATGAGCTATCTTTACACAGATTCTAAAAGAAAAAGACAAAACAAAAACAAAAACAAAAACAAAAACAGAGAAAGCAACAAAAATGAGGAGCAATAGGGTAGGGTGGGCGGGAATATGTGTTCACTGTTACAGATTCACTCATAAGGGTGCAAAGATTTCATGCACAATATGGAACTATGTTGACTAGTGACTAGTATTCCATTGTAGGCTGAAATTTTCTTTAGCAGAGGGGATTTTAGATCTTCTTGCCCAAATAGTGCATGCACACACAAAGGCTGAGGACATGGGCCTGCATAGAAAATATGTAAATAAAATGTAAATAAAAGCATCCAAGTCAGCCACACACTTGCAATTCAAGCAATAACAAGAGTGAAGACTGAGATCCCAAGAGCTTTCAGAACCTGCCTGAGATCACACAGATGAACATCAAGAACAGGGCTTGGACTCAGATACTTTGTCAATGCAGCTCAAAGTCTTAGGGGCCCTGCTAGGTGTCCTCAGGGTTCAGTTGTGTGCTTGCCAGTTCAAAGAGCACTTAAAAGCCAAGTGACCAGAGGAATGCAACTCGATGGCAAGCAAGCTAATTCCTCTATTTATTGAGAGCACATCTCAACCGGGGTATTTTTAGGCAGTCTGGCATTGCAACGCGCTAGCATAGAGAACGTATTAAACACAGTCCTACTTTCCAAAAATAACCCTTCTGTCCATATGGCCTCTCACACTGCAGCAGGGGACTATCAGGAGCAACAGGGTAAGAAGCTGACTTTTAAGGTAAGAACCAGCTATGCAGAGACCTGCAATCCTGAACACTAGAAGGGGGAGTATCCTGGTCACTCCTCCTACACCATAAGTCCTGGCAATTCTCCAAGCACTGATTTCAAGAACCATCCAGTCTTTGTCTTCCAGGATCCAGGTAGAGACTCCCACATGGGTCAAAGGAAAAGGAAATGGACACAAGTAAGAAAGGAGAGAGAAAATGAGAGTGTCTGATATCCTTAAGAAAATGAGAAACTGGTAGATGCGGACACTTAGGAAGCTGCCCCATTAGGTTTCAAATCAGGAATGATAACATAAAGGCTGACAGTGAACAATGGGCTCAAGGTTTAGGTAAAGACAGGATGAAAGGTGGAAGAGAGTCTGCAGTATTCTTGTAGCCTGTCTGGTATCTGCTGTATACACTCAGACATCAGTCCGTCCCACCGTCTCTCTGCCCTGCTGGAGAAGAGGTAGCTGGAACTCCACTAAATAAAGGAAGCACAAACCTTCAAAAGATGAAAGAACTTGCAAGATCCTGCAGAGGAGCTAACACAACATAACATAGCCAGGACTAGTTCTATGCTCGAGGGCCTGCTACACTAGGCTTCCCTCCAGGACAGAGGAATTATGATCCAGTGGGAAAATGCCACCATCAAGACAGAGTTCCAGACTGTGAGTGCATCAGCACAGTATGGAGTATGGAGCAGGGCAAAAAAATAAATACCTGGCTGCATGGTGGTCAGCTTTGGATGCTGAACAACTTTGAAGCATCATTGGGGAGCACAGGCTTCCCAGCGCAAAGGATTCTTGTGCAAAGGACTTCAGCTTTGTCTTGCCTACTGGTGGCTCTCCATGGTGCTGGAGCTGGAATTAAACAACCGAAATTAATGGTTTCTGGGCTGGAGACTGATGCAATACATGAATGGGAAGAGATAAGAGGCTCAGCCAAGAACAGGCCATGCAAGTCTGTGTTGGACAATTGCTAAAAAGCAGACAGTAAATACCTCAGATGGAGAGGCATAGGAATTTTGGCTCATGGGCATAACATGGCCATCATTGCAAAGCATTTCCAAACTTGGTAACAATAAAGCTAATATCCCTCCTTCACTGTGAGTCTCAAGTAAGCAATCTAAGTCAACAGAAATGAATGTCTGCCCAGTCCTGGGCCTCACACTCTTCATTTTTATAGGGGATGTTATAGACAATTCAGAGTCAGTAGAAAGTGAATGCTAAAGACTGCTTATCCTGTGAAGGGAGAAGACAGAAAAATCTGCCACAAAGTCAGTAGACCTCAGAGACTTTACAGTCAATTGAGTGTCCTACTGGGGTAGCATTGAATATATTCCAGTTCTTAAAGCTTCCACTTTATAGAAAACTTGATCAGAAAATCACATAGTTCCAGTAGCACCACTCCTAATTTCAGGATCACATATCTGGATGGGGTATCTGTGACAGCCAATGACACAGCCTGATAGTGCTCTTCTTTGTGGTAGCATGTCATACATCCCATGGGTTTAGCCAACTACATGATATGAATTCACCATGACAATGCCACACAGGGGACTTCCTGGCCTCTGATCTCTCTGTGGCCCCCAGAGATTGGTCTTTACTGGAATTCACTCAGCCTATTGACTTCAGATGACTTAGAGATATAAAATTATGATTCTCCTAAAGGGTTCCTGTCTGATAAAATTCTCTGTCTCTCTCTGTCTCTCTCTGTCTCTCTCTGTCTCTCTCTGTCTCTCTCTGTCTCTCTCTGTCTCTCTCTCTCTCTCTCTCTCTCTCTCTCTCTCTCTGTGTGTGTGTGTGTGTGTGTGTGTGTGTATGTGTGTGCAGGAGGATCTGCACATGTGTGTTTGCTTGCATTTATCAATAGGGGTCTTCTTTAATCACTGCTACCCTCTTTTATGGGCCATGGCCTCTTACTTTCACTGAATCTTCCCAATTCATCAAGCGTAGCTAGCCAGCCAGCTCCAGGGGAGGGATCTAT
This sequence comes from Montemys delectorum, assembly GCA_019843815.1. Classification (NCBI taxonomy): domain Eukaryota; kingdom Metazoa; phylum Chordata; class Mammalia; order Rodentia; family Muridae; genus Montemys; species Montemys delectorum. The sequence goes on along the minus strand of JADRCD010233922.1, from coordinate 18,729 downwards.
CCACCTATCTCTGCCACCCAGGGCTGGTGTTATAAACATCACCCACCACCTTTCTTTTTAAGTGGGCAGACGAATCCAAAGTCAAATCTTTGGGATGGCATGACCAGCAGTTTACTGATTGGACCATCTCATTGGCTATCACGTTCCTTTTCATTATTGAGTTGTATTCCACCAAATGGAACACACTTTTCATGTCCACCAACTATGGGACATCTTGTCTGCTCCCAGGTTTTGGCTCTTGCATGTAAAGCTTCTATAAACCGTCACAGACAGGCTGCTGTGCAGACTGAAGATTGCATTCACTTCTGGGCTGAGGAAGCTGATTGTTGGCCCTCCTTTTTATGAAGCCCTCACCAAGCCACCTTCCACAGCAGCTATACCACCCTACAGTCCATGATACAACGGGCATGAGCTCTTCCATGTCCTCACCAGCACTTATATGGTCAGGATTTTGGGTTCAGCAACTCTACCAACTGCCTGGTAATAATTTAGTTCTGCTGTTGGCAAGTGTCTCGTGTCATTATTTGTCTGCATTCACATTATCTTCATACCTATGAATCTGCTCACTTCTTTTTAAAATATTATTTTATTAATCAACTCACTAGGGATTTTAAGCAATGTATTTTGATCACATTCACCCTTCTAATTTCTCCCATATCAACTCTTCTGCCCTCTCTTCTTTCCCTGCCCAACTACCAAACTTGGAGGGTTTTTTTCCTCTTCTTCTCAAGTCTTGCTTGTGTTTCTAGCTCGTCTTGGGAGCAGGGTCTGCTCTAGTATGAGGTCTACCTACAGAGGATCATCATTTAAAAAAATATCTCTCTCTCTCTCTCTCTCTCTCTCTCTCTCTCTCTCTCTCTCTCTGTCCCTGTCTTTCTTTCCCTCCCTCTCTCCTTCCCTTCCCTCTCTCTCCCTCTCCCAGCATTAGTCAAATGTCAATGACCCCCTCATCTAGGGGTGGGGTTTTGTTCCCCTTTGCCACTTGCCACGTCAGGGTTTTGTCAGGCTGGATCTTTAGCCGGTCTTGTGCATGGGGTCCTAATCATTGTGAGTTCCTGTGCAGTCGCTGTGTTGTGTCCAGAGAAGCTGTTTCCTTGTTGTCATTCACCACCTATGACTTCTACAATCTTTCTGTCCCTTCTTGCTTGAAGATCTATCAGCCCTGGAGGAAGGGGTGTAGTACATAAGCTTCATTTAGGAAATGCCTGCTTCTTAACTGGGTTATTTTCTTATTGCTGGTTTTGAGGATTCGGCTCATGAGCTATTTGTCAGATGTATGTCTTGCAAGCACTTCTCAAGTCTCTATCTTGTCTTTCGTGTCCTCTGAGCAGTGTTCCACTGAGCAAGTTTTAATTTTAATGAGGCCTAGCTTATCATGCTCCTCTTTTCTTTCTTCTCCCATGAACCATGCCTTTTGTAGTCTTTCTAAATCCTTGAGGCTGAGTCCAAGGTCACTTATAGCTCTGTGTCACTGGCTAGGAGGTTCACAGTTCTGCATGCTACATTCAGGTCTGTGATCCACTTTGAGTTAATTTTTATGAAAGGTGTAAGGTCGGCATCTACATTCACATTTTCTGCATGTTGGTGGCCTTGGTGAATACTTTTGCAACCATTAAATGTTAATTATGAAGACTACAAAGAGGCTGGAAGATATTATGATCAATATTAAGTAGAAGGCAGTAGGTAATGGATTCTGATGAGGAAGTTATATCTTGGTTGATAGGCAGGGGTAGGAGTGGGGAGGCTAAGGATGACAGAGAGAGGGGTAGAAAGAAAAAAACTGTTTTTTGTTTTGTTTTTCTTTTTTTCTTTTCTTTTCTTTTTTTTTAACCTTACAGCAATGTGGCAAGAGCATCCTATAGGCCCATGGGACAAGACGTGAAGGGATTCTTACCTAAATGGAGTTCAGAAGGGGTCCCATCTGCTTATATATGCAGAAGTCTCAAAACCCTAGTATCTAGAGAAAGATCAGCTCCTTCCTGCCATTGCAGGATGACCCACAAGTAGAAATGAGGACTGTCTACACTAGCTGAGGTTGAGTGACAAGGATTCACTCTGTAGTCCAACATCAGCTAGGTTCCTTGGCTGATCTTTGTCTTGTATACCCCACATACAGCAAGAATCCTAGGATCAGTTGCTGCTTATCCTCACCATATGGTACATTCTTCTTCACCTACCACCTGTAGGTGGCTCTGGGTCCTGGCTCCCTTTGGCAAGCATACTTCTGAGTTGGCTTGGCAAGACTTACACATTCCTGGTCATTACCACAGAGTCCATACTGCTCCTCAGCCCATGTCCCCATACACCATCAGTGGTCTGACTCTAGCCTGATTTTTCCCCTACTGTTTTTCCAAAACATTAAAATGATTGGAGAGATGAAGACTGCCGGGGCAACTTGGCAGGCTTTATTTTTTTTAAAACTTGTAAAGTTAGCCCAGCAGGCACAGCCAGCAGGACTCTAACCCTAATGGCATCCATTGTTCCAGGCCTTCGAGCATCATGCTCCCTTCTGCTAGGGAGATTCAGTATCAGGGTTAATAAACCCCAGGACAGTAAGGGTGCTCCAGGAAGTCCAGCCTCTGCAGTCAACTCTTGACAGGGGCGGCCTTCTGATCTTGTGGTGACCCAATACCTTACTGTCACACACCTTGCTCATGACATTTGCTTGGGTAACCAACATTGCTCCAAGGAGCTAAGACCCAGTTTGGCTTTCCTCTAAGTCCAGATGAATCTCAAAAATCACAGTGATGCAAATGATTCATGAGCGCAGACTAAATCCCAAACTCCTATGCAGCATGCTGTCTCTGGGGCTCCATATTACCCTATTGATACCAATCTTCATTCCTGAGGATCCAGCAGACGAGACAGATGCCCCATCCAGCCTTTCTTGGAGAGTCGGCCTTTCTGTACCAGAAGTTCAAAGCCGCACATCAGCTGACTTTCTCTGGCAGCTTCTTTGATCTCCTTTCATTCCCTAGGTTGGCTCTTGTCTTCAGACTCTAATAAGATCTGCCGCAGCAGGAATGCGGGTCTGACCATAGTCACCACCTTTCCATCTCCCCTCTCACCTGCTTTCCCCCAGACTTCCTAAGATCCACATTCCCCAGTGTCTGAGTCTCTGACAGATGACAAACCTTGGTATCCGGGTGGGTCCTGGACATCTATCCACAGTTCAGGGACTGAAGACAGGGGTCCTATTTATTGCCATATGATCTCATTGAAGAGGACCAAGGTCTGTACTCCAGCTTCACTCACAGCGTGCCCAAGGACAACAGTGTGGTATAGTGTTAGCTGATAGCCCCTGCTCTAGGCATCTTGGGTCTCAAAGTTGAAAATGCCATCAAGCCATCAGAGCCACACTACCCAGCCAAGAACTTATAGGCAACACCTTCCTTCAAGGCTTCCCGTAGTCCCATAAAATCCCAGGACCCCTAAGACTCTCTTTGAAGCCACTTCAAAGCCTCTTTATGGACTTCAGTTCCACCCCTGAAGCCTCCTACAAATCTTTGGATTTTTAGCCTTCCTGGGACTTACAGCCCTTTGCCTATGAGCTCTTCCGCAGTGACAGCTCTTTCTTACGCTCTCAGAACCCATTGTCCTCAAGCTCCATCTGCCATTGATGCATCTGTCCCCTTCAGTCGCACAGAACAAATCTGTTTCTTCCTCAAGAAAGGAGACCTATCCTTGGCATTTAGAAATTTCTTCCATATCCTTTCTGTCCTCCCACCATACCTTAACCACAGGAGGCGAGAGCTGCTGCCTGGGCAGAGGCAAAAGGTCAGGGTGGGAAGCATCATTGTTAGCCAAGACTGGAGATGGTCATTTAGAGGTAAAGGAACAATGGCTCTGAGTTTAGGCTTACCCAGGGTCATGCAGACATCCAAAACCTTGTTCCACTTGGCTCTAAAGGCTGCCTTGTCTCCAGGCTCTTCAGGGTCACAGCCTCAATGCTTCTCAGTGTCATTCACCTTCAGTCCAGTTGTACATGGCTTTCCCATTAGCCCTGGTCTCATAAGTGCCTATCATACCTGCCTCTGGTAGGTTTGTCCACTCCAACTGTATCCACTAGGAGTGTGTCCAGGTCACACGATGGAGATCTGATGGCAGCATCCTAAACAGAGTTATTCTGGATCCAAGATAAGTGGTCCAGCAGCAGTGCAGGGCCAAGAAACCACCATCTTAGAACCCCAGGCTCTTTTTGTCTCCTTTCCCACCATCTGCAGCTACATTCATTCCCTATGTTCTCAGTGGCAGCAGGTCTGCAGAGAGCGTGTTAGGTAGCCCTGCTGAGAGATGGGAGGAATGCACACCCGTGATTGATTTTCTTGTGGCATCAGAAGATACAATAGCCTTTGGCAAAGCCTCTGCCTCTCTTCATTCTTCCTGAAGGTTGCCATGCTGGAAGAGAGTCAACCACTCAGAACTTAGGGAGTGAATGTAGTTGGCTGAGACCAATTGTGTCTCCAAGTAAGAGGGATGGGATCCTACCTGGACTATACATCCCAACAGCTACCTTGAGACTTCTAAGTGACAAAGTAGGCATGTATCTATTAGCCATTTAGGAACCAAGGAGGTGCTGGCTTACTTTTATATGTAATCATTCTGAAACAAGAGGGCCTACCAATCTGTTTGAAGATTTATATTGTAAGAGAATCAAAAAGTTTTAGTAAATGCTAGGCAGGGGAGGTAACTTATTAGGTTAAATGCTTGCAGTGCAAATATGAGGATTTAAGTTAAGATCACTAGAATCCACTCAAAGCCAAACATAGTAGCACATGTCCACAACCCCAGTGCTAATGGTCCAGGTTGAACCCTAGGTCTTATTGGACAGCCACTGGAGCTAAACTGGTGAGCTTCAGGCCCAATAAAAGGCTTATTTAAAAGGTAGAACACAGAAAAATACAGGAAAATATGTGATATTGATCTCTGTCCTCCAAATATGCATTCTTGGTGGGATAATTCATGCATACATGTGCACACATACATACACCACAATCTCTCTTTCTTTGTCTTTCTGTCTCTGTCTCTCTCTCTCTCACACGAACGCACACACACACACACACACACACACACACACACACACTTAACAAATATAACAACCAAACACTGGAATGTCAGGTATCACATAACAGGAGATCATGGTGACTGTCTTAGTTAGGGTTTCTGTTCCTGCACAGAACATTACCACCAAGAAGCAAGAAGCAAGATGGGGAGGAAAGGGTTTATTCAGTTTACTTCCACATTGCTGTTCATCACCAAAGGAAGTCAAGACTGGAATTCAAGCAGGCCAAGATGCCAGAGCTGATGCAGATGCCATGGAGGGATGTTACTTACTGGCTTGCTTCCCCTGGCTTGCTCAGCTTGCTTTCTCATAGAACCCAAGACTACCAGCCCAGGGATGGCACTACCAACAATGGGCCCTCCAGTCCTTGATCACTAATTGAGAAAATGCTTTACAGCTGGATCTCATGGAGGCACTTCCTAAAGGGAGGCTCTTTCTCTGTGATAACTCCAGCTTGTTTCAGGTTGACACATAAAACCAGCCAGTACAATTGACCCCTTGTCAATTTGACACACAAACACATCAGTATTAGCCTCAACCTTTACTTTCTTATTCATACCCAAGATCTAAATAACTTTAAAAGTCCACAGTCTGTACAAATTCTTGCATATTAAAATTTCAATACCTTTAAAATATCCAATCTCTTTTAAAATTCAAAGTTTTTTTTACAATTTAAAGTCTCTTAACTGTGTGCTCCACTAAAATACTTTCTTCCATCAAGGGGGAAAAATATCAGGGCATAATCACAATCAAAAGCACACTCAAACTCAACATTTGGGATCCACTCACAATCTTCTGGGCTCCTCCAAGGGCTTGGTCACTTTTCCAGCTTGGTCCTTTGCAACACATACCTTGTCTTCTAGGCTCCAGCTGCCTGTACTCTACTGCTGCTGCTGTTCTTGGTGGTCATCTCATGGTACTGGCATCTCTAAAACACTGCTGTCTTTTGCTGCAACTAGACTTCACCACTATCTTCTCATAGGCGCTCTTCATGGTGCCAAGCCTCAACTCCTTGCATGATCCCTTCAGTCCTGAGCCATCAATTGCAACTGAGGCTTCACCTTCACCAACAGCCTTCTATGGCCTCTCACAGTTCTGAGCCTCAGCTGCTCTTCAAGAACCCTTCATGCCTTCACAACCAGTACCACCTGGGTGACTCTTATACATTACCAGGTCCAGCTGCTGCACAAGGTACAACCTTCAATGTCTCTGAAACAGAGCTTCTTTATGCTCTCAGAAACCACTTCCCAGAAGATGTTACCTCAATGATGCTGGTCTCTTCTTAATTACCACTAATTTCTTAGCTCCAGCTAATCAGCATCAATAGTCCCAGTAATGCAAAGGTTTCACTTTAGTAGTTCTGGTATCTTGTTAATCACTGCTGATTCCTCAGCCTCAGCTAACCAGAACCACAGAATCTTCACAATTAAAACAGCAACATAAGAGTCTTTAATCTTCCCTCTGAAATTTTGCAAGCCAGGCCTCCATCTTCTGCACTGTTCTCAACATGATCTTCCAAGCCCCTACAGAACATCCCACAGAGCTTTTAACACCCCAATGGCTCTTCTAGCCCAAAGTTCCAAAGTCCTTCCACAGTCCTCCCCAAAACATGGTCAGATTGTCACAGGAATACTCCACTATGCTGGTACAAATTTTTGTCTTAGAGTTTCTATTCTTGTGCAAAACATCATGATCAAAAAGAAAGTTTGGAAGGAAAGAGTTTATTCAGCTTACACTTCCACATTGTTGTTCATCACCAAAAGAAGTCAGGACTGGAATTCAAGCAGATTTCTCTGTGATAATTCCAGCTTCTGTCAAGTTGACACACAAAACCATCCAGTACGATGACCCATAGCATGGTAGATGAGGACATGTCATACATATGAATATATGAATATGCATGAATATGAATATATGAGTGAAACAGAAGACAGGATTCATGGAGATATGGATAATGAGTAGACAGATCTGTGAGTGGATGAGTGGGTGGATGGATGGGTAGGTGGATAGAAAGATGGATTGGTTGATGATGGATGCACGGATGGACAGATGGGTGGTTAGATAAGTAAGTAGGTGAATGTATGCATGGATATATGGACAGATGGATAGATGGGTGGGTAGATGAACAAGCAGGTAAAAGAGTGGGCGGGTAGAAGGATGGGTAGATGAGTAAGTGAACAAGGAGGTGGGTGTGTAGACAAATGTATAAATGAATGGATGATAGATGGATGGATGGATGGACAAGTAGATAAGTAGGTGGATGGATGGATAAATGGGTGAGCCAGTAGGTGGATGGAAAGATGCATAGATGGATAAGTGGATGGGAAGGTGGGTGGGTGAATAAAGGCAAGTTATTTTAGGACAATCCTCTATAAAATGCTGGCGTTTTTTCTGAATACCAGTGCTAATGCATGGGTTTTGAAAAGCCACCTCAGTAGACTGCCAAGACTCAGCACTCACTGTCTTGATCTGATCTGGGGTTATCTGTGCACAGCTCCCAGCAGGGGAGAGAAGGCTGGCAGAGTGCTTGTTCCTTTGTCATGCTAAGCAGGTGGGTGGACAGCAGTGATCTCTGGAGTGGCCTTTTTCTGCCCACTTGCACTTCCTTTGAATCCACCAATGAGGATCCTTCACTTGTCACAGTTTCAATGGACCCTTAATCATCTCTTTGGCAGGTGTCAGGCTAGATGGCTCCCAGAGAGAGTCTGAAGGGCCAAAGCATCTTAGAATAAGGCTGCCTGTTTGGGGTCATATACACCAATGAGCTCAGGAGAGCTGTAGCAGCCTCAGTTTCCCATGCAAGGACCCTGGGTGTCCAGCTTAGCATCCTCCAGCTGTAGGAATCATCTGGAAAGGGGCCTGGAGGTCTTTGCTCATGATGGCTGCAGGCATTTGGAAGAGTCAAACATGGAATGGAATATGAGAAGCAGTGGCCAGAGCAAGCCTTTCATGGGAAGGGAGGGAACATGTAGCTTGATGACTATCACATAAAGGGGTTTGAACCTCTTTTCCTGAAAAGTGGGTGTCACTGTCTTACCCAAAGCCAGGCTCTAGAGCTGGAAGACAAGCAGCTAAGTGGAGCCAGGCCACCTACCCCAGGCTGGGGTTGGGGATGTGGCAGATCAGCACATAGAGGTTTGAAGGTCGCTCTGTGCCCTCCCTGGCAGGTTGAGAGCAGAATCTGCCTGTCGGGAGTGGGTCTATTTCTGGGCTGTGCTCTGCCATGCCTCTGTGGTTTTTTTCTTTCTCACTAACCCTCAGATCTCAGTGATGCTCTTTTGGAAAATTCCAGCATGGCTCAGCCATACTAAGCGGAAAGAAGGATAGGCTCCCACCAAAAGGCACCTGGCTTTCAGAGCACCAGGGGGAGGCAGCCAGGAGAAAGACTTCCTTTGGGGAAGAGATCCAGAAATCCAGTGGTGGAGTGGGGCTTGAGGGGTTGTTCACACCCCTTCCCTTGAGCTCTCTGAACACAAACTTCAGAAATCCAGGAGGACCACTGGTGTGTGGGGTTGTACAGAGACCCACTTTGTAGGAAGCTGAGAGGGACCAGAGATTATTCCATGGGGACCCTCAGGTGAGTGACTGTGCACACTATAGTCACACAATGTCATCCTGATAGGAAATCAGGAGCCTGCTTGGACTGCATTTTGCCCTAGCTAAGGCACACATGTGTATGCATGCCGCTGCATACATATACAAGACTTGGCTGATGGTCAGAATTCTCACTGCCCACCACAGGCCATAACAATATGTAATGATCAAGATGGAAATTTCCAGAATAGGCCTATAAACTGAGAATAATCTGACCTAGAAGTCAAGGTCTGGGAGCAGGATTTGCAGAGGGAGCTTTTGGTATTCTAGGTATCTGAGCAACTGAAACCCCTTCCACATCACAGTCAGAAAGACAATAAGAACTTTACATCCCAGGCCTGCTAGACATACTCAATCTTACCAAGGGACACATGAGACAGGTATGGGTGGAATCTAGACTCTTCTTCCTAGCATTAAAGGTTTCACATTCCCAAAGAAAGTCAGAACAAGACTCCGACTATCAGGACAACACAGAAGAAAGGTATTGCTTTCTCCGTCTCCCTTGGGAGTGAGGGGATCTCTCAGTTCTTGGGTGATTAGACTGTCCATCACTTAGAGTGGATAGAGCATATCTGATATTTTACAATTGGATGACTTCTGTGTGCTAAGCAGCTGATTCTGGATCACTTGTAACGCCAGCTGTGCAATGGACTGTGGATCTAACCTTATGTCCCACCTCCAATAAGGAGGTGTGGGCAGAGACTCAGTTCCCCTCTCTGCCCATTGATTCAGTCTCAATCTGACTACACTGTATACCCCAAAAATCGCAGACACAGAAGCTTCTGGATGTGGCAGGTTGGGATTTGTGAATAAAGTGGGATATTTCAAGACCCTTTGTCTCACTGTAGCTAGGTCTAACTGTGCTCTTGGGCTATAAGACAACTAAAAAATAAGGGTATGGCTTAATGCTTTCTTGACCTTTGTCATAGCGACTGATGGAAAACAGAAGTGAGGGAGCCCATGGCTACCCAAATTTGTAGCCAGATGGTGAAAGTAGGGTTACATACAACACCCTGAATGAGTAGGCGGTATCTGACATTTACAGAGGATGGCATCCCTAAGCCCTGGACTATGGCCCCACAAAGGTATTTGGAGTTAAAGTCATATGTACAAACAACATGAAATAATGTACAAATGTTACAAATAAAATGTTGTACAAGAAGGAGTGAAGTGACTTGGTGGTGAGCACCATGTTTCCCTACTAGGGACCTGAGTAGGATAAGATGTCACATCAAGTGACCAGTGTCTTCACTCCAAGCACCTTCCAGTTTTGCAGGTCTGACAATAATCCAACATTATTGGCAAGTACTAGAGAGCATGAAACAAGTGAGTTAGGTGCTATAAAATTTCTACTGCACTTCTCAAACCTTCTCAATCTTTAATGGGACATAAAGAGCAGAGGCACAACTTGAGTCCATTAGAGTGATGCACTCATGAAGCAAAATATATCAGAGAGGAAGAGAGAGACTTAGTATCATCTTTCATAAGATGTGAACTTACAGTGTAAGAATGTATACTCCTTTATGGTTCAAAAATTCCAGTGTATTCTCAAAAGCAAAAGTAGGCTTGCATAGAATTCACCCCAACACCAAGAGTAGGATTTGTAACAAGAGCAAACACAAGATACCAACTTCTGCTCAGCACTGGGACAGAGCCTTCCCTGTGCTCACAGAGGGACATTCTTAATTTCTTCATGAAGAAGGAGGGGAAAAGTAAGAGAAGACAGGAGGAAGGAGGAAAAGAAAGGAGGGCAAGAAGACAGGAAGAAGGAAGGAGAAAGAGAAGGAAAGAAGGAAAGAGGAGCAAGAAAAGAGTGAAGAGGAAGAAAGGATGGGCACTATGGAAGGAGGGAAGGAGAGACAAACAGACAGTGAGAGACAAGGAAGGAGGCAAGCCAATAGAAAGGAGAGAGAAGTACTTTGTCCTGCCTCAGGGCAACCAAGAATAGAGGACAGCAGGAGGTATGGTCACCTCCTGATTCCATGATAGACATCTTTTTGGCAATCTGCACACTCTGATCCTCTACCCTGTTTCCTCAAAGTTTCATGTGACCTTCACATGTGTGCAATTTGCACCTTTTGCTGGTCCTATGGGGCTGGTATAGCTCCAGACCCATGAGCTTTCTAAAACATACATACTTGGTGTCTTTGGGGCCTGCTTTCTTAGCCCAGGGCTCTGGCTGCCTTAATTGATGTCAAGTGATGCTATCTATAGACCTTGCTAGAGCACACCATGCAGCCTAGAGTGGCCTGAAGCCCAAATGGCCACTGAGAGCCTTTCCCTGCTTTATTCAGGATTGTCATTCCATGAAGAGCATGGCCACTTGCACAGATCAAATGCTCAAAGAAGTATAGCTAGTAAATTAAGGTCAAAACACACAAACTAATTAATTAGAATCACTAAAAATGAGAGATCAATAAATCATTGAAGATGTGTTTCCCAGGGCATGAAAAAAACTCAGTGCATAAGGTAGACAAGCTCCAAGATAAAAAAAAATAACTAGGTACAAGAAAAATATAACAGCTATGAGGAAGAGAGGGGACTATGCCCACAAATATTTTGAAATATAGGAGAGTTATCATGTTGATGAAGTGTGGCTTTAACCATGTCCCTGATACAGAGCCCAGTGGAAGTACCAGTAAGCCCCATGGCTTTAGGAAGGAAGGATCTGGAAGAGACCAGTGGCACTTAGAGCAGGAAGTGTCCCCAAATGGCCCTCATCTTAAGGGCTCAGTCCCCAGCTGCTAGCATCATTTTTAGTTGGTTCTAGGAGCTTTATACCTGGTCCCTGATCCCTTCCTCTCTAGTTCCTGTCTGGCATAGGGTGAGGAGCTGCAATCATATGCTCCTGTCACCACAAAGATCTGCCTCAGTGCATCTAAGGATGATCTACTGAACTCTCTGGAACGATGAACCAAGGTTGTTCCCTTTGGAAATGTTTCATCAGGTATCTAGCCACAACCACAATAAAACTACGTGATCAGTGGTTGGTGGAGCTGGGTCACTGGAGCAAACATTTCCAGGAACTCTTGGAGAACCTTTTACCTTGTAAGCTTAGGACCTGAGTGGGGGTCACAAAACCCAAGCATGGTGAATGGTGCTTGGAATCCTGAAACTAGGGATATTCAGACAAGAAGACCCAGGGGGATTCCTGTATAATCAGTCTAACTGAATCAGTGAGCCCTAAGCCAATGGACAACCCTGTCTAAAATATAAGATTGACATCCTTGGAAGAATATAGCCTCTGTCTTCCACATACAGATGTGCACCTGCATACAGACAAACATGCACATGCGGGAACACAAATATTCACCACCACATACATACACAAAAAATTGTAGTAAAAAATTTAAAGAGACACTTCTAGAATTATGTTGGCTTTTAGAAGGTCTCTGCCTTGATGGGGTAAAGTGTCCCTAGACTCCTGAAGTGTACAGACATGTCAGAATGTGGAGAATATGAACCAATTCACACTTTTTCCAGGAGGGGTGGCTTTATCCTTTCTTGTTTGTTTTGTTTTAATTTTAAAACAGTCTCCTTATATGACCCAAGATGGCTTCAAACTCCCCATCCTCCTGCCTCAGCTTCCTGAATGGTAGGGTTACAGATGTGCTCCAAACCTCTGAGAAAGTCTTTAGGCTTTTTCCTCCCAGAGTGACCTTGGTCCTGCTACCTGGTGGAGATGGTGAAAGAGAACACATCCAAACCCGTCTCAGTTACAGAATCAATACCACAGAAGCTCACAGAGGCGACAATGACACGGACTGAACCTTGAAATAACTGCCCTTGGAAATTAAACCATAAAATCAGCCCACGATTAAATGACAGTTTAATTTCAGAGGAGAGATAATAAAGGAGACGGGAAATTGGGCCCCTTAACCAGTAGCAAGGTGGGAGGTCATCCGTTGGCAGAGGAGAGGAGTGCTGTGGGGTAGGGAGAGGGATATAGGGAGCAAGGTGCCATTGTGGCTGAAGGCACAGTATGCTGAACATGCTTGTCATTAGTTTAGTTGAGATCACACTTCAGCTGCATGGTCCAGGAGGGAGACTGCCTGTTGGGTGACCTCAGATGTATAGCTTCACCACTCTTGGCCTTGGGGGTTTTATTATATTTTTGATGTCCCCACCACAGTTTCTGCTTCCTCTCCTCTTCCCAGTCCCTTCCCCAGTTCCCCTCTAACCTGCCCTCATCCATTCCTCCTCCCTTTTTTTTTCAGAAAAGAACAGGCCTCCCTCTCATGAATATCAACCAAACATGGCACATCAAGTTGCAGTAGGATGAGGTTCCTCCCCTTGTGTTAAAGCTGGATATGATAACACTATATGAGCAAAGGGTGCCAAAATTTGGCAAGAAAGTCAGAGACAGCCCTGCTTTCTCTGTTAGTTTTCACCTATAGAACCCGTTCTCAACACTCCTAATGCTGTGACCTTTAATACAGTTCCCCATGTTGTGGTGATCCCAACCATAACATTACCTAGTTGCTACTTCATAACTATAATTTTGGCTGTTACAAATTGTAACATAAATATCTGATATGCAGGATGTCTGATATGAGACACCCAGGAATGAGATTGTGACTCACAGGTTGAGAACCAAAGCTCTGCAGTTTAATACAGAACTCTCTGTGCTCAGAGCTAACTGGAAGAGTATAGGAATTCCAACACACTAAACTCTAAGGAACATCGGCCCCTGTGGTTTGGGAACACAGACATGTGATGCCCAGCCTGGTATCCCTATGTCTTCCCAGATCTTAGCTATACTCAACTGCCCCACTAGACAGAGTCTTATTTGCCTGGTTGCCCACAGACATTGGATAGGAAAAAGCGTTCTTGTCATGCAGAGGTAGTAACAACTGGCTGGTCCTCAGGCTGGCAGAAGCCATACACCCCTAGCTACTGCATCTGCTGCTCTTATCATACTGTGCAGTGTCTTATCTCTCTGTGAGGAAGGGGTATGCTCCCCATGTAAAAGTCTTACAGTCACACTGTGTTTGGTAATGAGGGACAACTACTCTATCTTGCTCACTCCTTGTTGGATTCCCTGAACTTCCAAGTCTTGGCGACCCTTCCTCTGCATTACATGAGAGGTCTTTCCTTCCTGATTAAGACAGGGATCCAAGCACAACGGGGGGCTTCCTTGCAGGACCATAGTCACATTCAAGGATGGAAAGACTCAGTAATAAGTTCAAGCTAACTCAAAGGCTCCTGACCTAACACAGATCCACAGCTTGGGTGTAGAGCACTGTCCGGACACCCAGGGAGAACACCTTGGGATCCCAGGGACCCTCGTGTCTATTTTATGGCACCATGATTCTGGTTCAGGCTCCAGTTCCTGAATCTGTTACTGAAAGGGAGGTTTGGAAGGTAGTTAGAACTTGCTTGGAGAGACCTAGGGTCTTAAGACTTGAAGCCTACCTGAAGGTCTATATCCTGGCCTTCAGCTGAAGAGCTCTGCTGCTAGGTATTCTCAGTCCCTTACAGGTATCTCCATGGATCCATGGGTACCACACTGGAACTGTATCTCCAACCCCATGTCAGCCTCTCATGCTCTTAGTGTGTGCAGTTCAGTGGAGGAGCACCTGAGACAAGGAGAGGGAGGCCAAGGCTCCTCCAGTCCTTTCTCTCCTTTTCCATCCCAGTTCATTCCAACCACCTAGCCACTGCCCCTCAGTATGCTAGGCACAGAGCCTCCCAATGCAGTCTCAGTCCTTCTTGGCCACTGTAAGAGAACCATCACAGACGTAGTGGATTGCAAACATCAGAAAGTTATGTCTCATAAATCTGGAGTTTGTAAAACCACGACTAGAGCAAAAGAGGCCACTAGGATAAATCTCATTGGAGAAGATCAGCTTGCCAAAGCTAGGAGGAGACAACACAGGGACCATTGGCATCCCTTGCCAGCCCCCCCAGCAGTAGCCTGGAATCATCCACTGCCTAGCTGTCTGGGCTACATGCTGGTGTACACTCAGCTTGACTCCCTGTCTGCTGCTTCAAGTCCTTATTCTGTGGGCCATGGTCCTCTGCAAAACCACTGGGTGTGTCAGGAAGTCCCCAGCTGCCTTTCAGGCCTGAACATCTCTGGCTACAGGAGGTAACAGTGGGACGAAGCTGGGAGCAAAGCAGAGGGACTGGGACCTACAGTCCAGGAAGCCAATGTGTTACCCCTCTGAAGAGCTGGCTCAAACTTCCCTAGCTATCTGCCCGAGTTGTGTGGGTAACAGTTCAGGAGCTGCTCACCCTCCTCCCAGAAGCATCGCTCTGCTAAATGCACTTGTCATCCCAGGAGGAGGAATAAGAAATCTACCACCCATTCCCTGCTGAGGTGATTCCTGGATACCTGTCTTGGGCTCTCCCAAAGCCAGGTGAAGTCATGGGACAGTCCTGGAGACAAGCTGACATTTTCCCCAGAGACCTTAGGGCAGATCAGCTTTTGAGAGAAAACTGAGTACTCTGTAAGGGGAATGCTAGGGTTCAGGTTGAGGTTGGCTTATCTCTGGCAGAAGTAATCAGACACTGGCTTCTGGACTGGGCTTCATCAAGGAGCTGTCATGGGGTGGAGGCTACATAGAATCAGATTTTCAGTAGTTGGCTACAGAGTGTGTGAGTTCCGGTCCCAGCTCAGTGGCCTTCATTCTTCATCATATCTTGTGCTCTCATGCTAAATCCTGGCACTTGAAGCAGAGGCCTAGTTCCTTCCTATACTTTACAAATAGCAAGCCTGCAGTTTCAGAAGCCTGACCACACTGTTCTAATGGGTGCTGTGTAGTACCTTCAAAGTACAGGGTGCTATGTGGACCTTCAAAGAGACAAGGATCTCAAAGAACAGCAGTGTTTATCTGATGCAATCTTCACCATGCAAGGAAAATACTCATGGGTGTGGTGGGTGTGGTAGAAGGGGAAACTGAAAGCCACCGCAAGGAGGGCTACAAGGTTGCCATGCCACAGCGACCTTGGACTCCACCTTCTGTAACAAGGGTGTCTCTGCTCAAGGTGGTTTCAGAATGGATGGCCTTGCAAAAGTATTTTCCGTGGGACATCCCCTGTGTCCATTGTAAAAGGCTGTGGTTCTGACAGGGTCTGCTCTGAAGGTGCCTATGACCACACGTGTGTGAGGTACCTGGCTTCACTCATCCCCTTGTTAAGATTTGACACATGGGTGACTCCACCTGGATTCTGATACATTTCACACACCGGTTCTGCAGCAGCAGAGGGGCCAGGGTTTCCGCCAGGCTCTTCTTTTGCCTTCACTTCTCTTGGACTTCATATTTGGAGCTCAGTGGAAGAGAGATATCCCTCAGGCATCAGAAAATATAGTATGGAACTGTGGTGCCGAGCCAACCCTGCAGTCCTCCTTGGGTGGGTTTCCATGATCCTCCGTGCTCTCTCCTCCAAACCCTCACCTCACGCACAAACTCAGCTTCGATGAAAAGCATAATATAATTGTTCTTACCTTCATTTTTCTAACGCTTGACAATTTAAGAAGCACTTTCAAATATAATAACTCATTAAATAAAGCAACCTTTAAGGCAGAGTCTTAAGCTAAGAACCTTAGTCTGTTCTTTAGAAATGTCAGGGCTCAAGGAGACCCTGTAACTTCATCAAAGCGGCTTCATATTAAAGGAGAAATCAAAGTAGCAAAAGGCATCCTTGGCCCCAGGCGGTTCCCCGGTGCTTACTGCAAATATCCCGAATGCTTTTTAAGGCAGCGTTCAGACATCCAGCAGAGCTGGCCCAAATAAACTTCCTTCTCTGTTCTTCAATGGCGTCACATTCCTCTTGGGAGTCAGCTAGGGCAGGAATAGAAACTGAATTAGGCTTCATGTTTCAGACTCTAGGGGACGCAGCATGGCGTACCTCATCTTGTTTCTCCTTTTACTTGGATGGCCAGGAAGCTCTTCTTAACATCAGTGCAGAAATCCAGGCTCTGCCACATAAATGCTACTTTTTCTGCAGTTTCAATTCTCAGTCCTTCTTTCCTTCTGTCCTTGTCATGTCTCACACGTGGGTGGTGGATTCTGTTGTACAGATGGGCTTCCAGAGCCCCAGGCTGGGGTACACACAGACCAGCTGGACACTGAGTCTGTCATACTTCCCAGTGTAAGTGCTTCAGAACATGGCTGCAGAGCACCATGTGAGGGACATTGCTACCCAGGAAAAAAGGCCCAGTTTCCAGTGAGGCAACTTTCTGCTCCCTCTGCTCAGGGCAGGGAGCTGTGTGTGGCTGTCACCCAAGGGGACATGCCCATTGGCCTCAGCAGCTTCTCAGGTCACAGCATCTCAGGTCACAGTCTCTGTCCTCCACACAAGACAGTGGGGTCAGCCCTGACAAGGTGAAACAAGACACAGTTGCTATGCCATGCCAGCCAAAGAAGGCTGCAGATCTGACATCTCAGATGGGAAGGCAGAATGGTTGCCATTTGTGAAACCAATGGGGGGGGGGGGGCATGGTCTGCTTCAATACCTGGGAATCATCACTATGATGATGGGTAGAGCTTAGAAAACATCAACACCAACAGGAGCCTGATATAGCTGTCCTGAGAGATTCTGCCAATGCTTGACAAATACAGAAGTGGATGCTCACAGCTATCCATTGGACTGAGCACAGGGTCCCCAATGAAGGAGCTAGAGAAAGGACCCAGGGAGCCGAAGGGGTTTGCAGTCCTATAGGAGGAACAACAATATGAACTAACTAGTACCCTCAGATTTCCCAGGGACTAAAATACCAACCAAAGAGTACACATGGAGGGACTCATGGCTCCAGCTGCATAGGTAGCAGAGGATGACCTTGTGGGACATCAATAAGAGGAGAGTCTTGTGAAGGCTCGTTGCCCCAGTGTAGGGGAATGCCAGGACAGGGAAGCAGGAGTGGGTGGGTTAGTGATCATGGAGAGGGGGGATGGGATAGGGGGAGGTTCGGAGGGGAAATGAGGAAAGGGGACAACATTTGAAATGTAAATAAAGAAATATCTAATAATAGTTTTAAAAAGGATAACATCAACACCTACAATGCACACCTTTCTCACATGGGCAATATGAGAAGTCTGTCTCCCAAGAGGAGATTACCTCAGGTTCCTTACTATGCTGCCATTGGCTGGAGCAGATATAGGAACCAAGGCCTCAACAGGAATACAAGAAGGCCACAATCAGGCATAGGAAGAATGAGTCCCAGTCACTTGGCTCTGTAGCCAGCAATCCTAGTCTGCTCCTGGAAAGCTGTGTGGCATGAGGCTAAGCACTTAACCTTCCTGTGCTTCCAACCCCTTGTCTGGTCTGTAAATAACTTCTCATCCCAGCAGGGCACAAAATTCAATCAGACTGAAACACTCAGCACACTGTCCAGCTCTGGCCACAGCTTCAGGATGGGCAAAGGGGGAAGCCACAGATCTCTGGGGAGCCATGAGATAATGCCCTGGAGACTGGCTGCTGACCTGAAGATGCCTGGACACTTATGCAGTTGTTTCCCTAATGGACCGTATGGCTCAGAATCCCTTTTAGACCTGGGCATGCATCCTGTGGGTCTGGGTGGGCTGTGGTTTCTGTCTAGCCTCTGCCCTTTCTCACTTGCTCACCACAAATGTCTTTTCCTCATAGAATTAAGAAGGCTTGGAGAGCTGGATGCTCATGTGGGTAGATACCCTTCAGCAGCTCGGTGAGAAAGGGCCAAGACCCCTGAGGTCTGTGTGATACAGTCAAAGAAGCTGCCTGTCTGCACTGGGTCTGGCTTGCGTCTGTGGTCTCAGCCATGCAGACAAATCTGCACAGGCTCCTGACAGGAAGTGGGGAGGCATGAGGGGCATGAGGCCTGGTTCACGCTGTGAACTTGTGAGGAGTTTCCTGTCCTGATGACCACCAAAGAGCCAGGACTATACTGAGGTGATATACACCTTGCACCCAGACCTGGGAGCCAGCAAGAGTGGGGAGACAGGGGGTGGGGGTGGGGACCCCCAGAGGCTAAGGAGTAGATGCTTCATGCTCCTTGCTGTAGGCAGACAGGGGTATAGAAAAGTCCGCCCACCCATCTACCCAGCTCAGCCTTGAAGGCTCATGCAACAGAGAAGGTTAAAGTAAAGAAA
>JADRCD010233921.1:41919-56928 GCA_019843815.1 Montemys delectorum | reverse complement strand
ACAAAGTGAGTTCCAGGACAGCCAGGGCTACACAGAGAAACCCTGTCTCGAAAAAAATCAAAAAGAAAAAAATTTTTCAGGGACTCTCTACAACTTTTGAGTTCATATTGTAAGTTCCAAGCCTTCCAAAATCATCCCTCTGTCCTTCCTCACCTACTGTTCCTCATTTTCCATATGTACTACTATTATTTCAATGTCTTAAACTTAATCTGGACATACTGTCTACTGCCAGGACAATAGGAGCATAGCTGTTCCTGCTTCAATGTACTCTAGTGGGTCTGCCTTGGGCCCTTAAGTCCTAGACCAGGCAGCTCCTTCTCTAAAAGCCTTGACGTTATAGGTGAGAGACTGGCTCCGTGACACACCGCTCACCCTTTGAAATCAGAGATTCCCAGAGTGCTAGAGGACCCGACGCTGAAGCACCAGCATTTAGCAACATGGATCAGTACACTGTGGTAATAACCATCCAGAAAGGGCTGGCACGATGAATCATTTGCCAGATTTCTTCACAACCTGGGTTCTATCATGCCTACCAGCTTTGACAAGACAGACCAAGGGGATAAAACAGGACATGAGGATTAGCCATTCTTTTGCTTCAAACGTGGTAACAGAAGCATTGGGTTTTTGCTGGGGGGGGGGGAGGGGGACCCAGACCCCAGCTTCATGGGGGAATCAAGACTATTTGGTGGTTATTCCTTGGAATAGGATGGATTTCACTTGAGGGAATATGATTCATGCCTGCACACTGAGGCCTCGGAGTTTCTGGTCATCTCAAGGGTATCAACCCCCATAGGGTGCTAGATATGTTATTGTGAACTTATTTCTGGAAGCAGTATATGAAACTCACTTCAACAGTTCAGCAAACATTGAACTCCCCTTCTGTATGAACAAGGTACAAGGAACTCGGTTATCTGCTACTAAACAGACCAAGACGTGGCCCGTGCCCCTCCTCCCAGCACAGAGTCGGTAATTCCACACTGTATGTTACTGAGATATCTTCTGCAGATCCTCAATAAAACTTTTATGACCCGTATTACAGTGATTAGTTTCCAAGTCTGTGTGGCCATCTAAGGTGGACCGTGTTTGTAACACATTGCCTGGCTCTGGCTTAATGCTCAAGAAATATTTGTTGAATTCATCTGGATGAAGAAATGAGGTGTGGGGATTCTTTCCCTGAATGGCTGGACTGCTGACATTCCACCTTGAAGCCCAGACCATAAATCTCCAAGGCCTGTTGTTAAAGTTCGCCTGGCACTATTCTTGAAGTGAAGGGTGTTAGTTCACGTGGGCATGCTAGAGCCTAATTTAAAACATGGAAAAAGCAGGCCGGGCAATTGTAAATGCAAGGGGGTAATGCATTATTTAGAAGGTAAAGAGAGACTTAAGTAAAGAGAAAGTGTATTACTTAAAACCGACTAGGATGGAAATACTTTTAGTCGCACACGATTACTATTATTATTGTATAATTCCTGGACTTTAGGAAGTGCTTTGCAATCAGTTCCATTACTCTTTCCTTTCAACAGCCATCGATGGTGAGTTGGAACAATTCTCCCACTCTCCACAGAGAAAGTCCTGTGTACAATGGTTCTAAAATAAAGATTTAATGAAAGCTGTTTAGACACATTAAAGAGACTCTAGGTTACTTTGTGTCTTAGAAATTGAAGTTCTTTTTTAGGGCCCATGCTTTTCCTGACTAATTATTGTTTACATTTCATGCTGAATATTTCATGATCACAGCAATTTTGCCATCTTGTGCAGTCAAAAAAATATCAGGCTCTTACTTATTTTACATTGGAAGAAACTGAGGCATCCCAACGTCGGCATTCTATAAACCTGGGACAGCAAAGGGAGGAGGGGAAGCTGACTCTACTCTACCCTGTCTCCTTGTGAGCACTTCCTTTGTTGTGGACCCCGTGCTAGGCTCTCCCCTGTCCAGTGTTAGTGGCACTCCTCCAAGTCTCAGTAGAAGATCCTCTGTGACATGGGCCGATGCACTTCACACCTGTGCTTCCCTTGTCACTGGTCTCACAGAAGTCACTGATCACAGTTAAAGATGTTTCTGTTGCCCCTGTCTCAAGACTCTTGTGTTAGTTACATTTCTTGCCTCTATGACAAAAGCAACTTACAGAAAGAAGGATTTTGTTTTGGTCTTTTTGGTCATTTGAGTTTGGGATTCTTGTGGGTTCCTCTTCTTCTTCTTCTTCTTCTTCTTCTTCTTCTTCTTCTTCTTCTTCTCCTCCTCCTCCTCCTCCTCCTCCTCCTCCTCCTTCTCCTCCTCCTCCTCCTCCTCCTCCTCCTCCTCCTCCTTCTCCTTCTCCTTCTCCTTCTCTTTCTTCTTCTTCTTTCCCTCACAGTTTAAGCAATGCAGTCCATCACTGCAGCAGAGGTGGTGGGACCAGGGGGCAGATGATCAGAGAGGAATGGATGCTGGTACTCACTGTCTTCCTGACTTTTCCCATTTCGTTTCAGACCATGGGATGAGGCTCTCTATCTGGTCAGAGTGGGTCTATCCCTTCTCAGGTAACCCTTTCAGGAGAGTACCTAATCCACTCAAGCTGACAGGAAGGAGAGCCATCACACCATTTTAAATATCCTCCTTTGAACTTGAGCCTTGGGCTGCTTGAAAGCAGCCTTAACCCTACACAATACTCAAGTGTTTACCAAATACTCAAGTTTATTAAGTCATAATGAATGTGCGACTTCTTTAAAAGAGCTCGAACTGAATCCTGTTAACCTTTGCTTAATTTCAGAGCTCTTGTGCCTACTCTATTTAATAAGAAATACAACTCAAAAATGAGAGGGATAGTCCAACACACCCCACCATGGATAGCCTTGAGTTCAGACGTCCAGGCTCCGAGAGGAGAAAGCCATGCTCAGAACAAGCTGAGGCAGGCTGGGTGTGCAGTGCCTTTGAGGGAGCGATACTGCCCGGAAGGCCTGTGGGAGGAAACCAACTCTGACCACAGAGTCAGTAAATCCCTATGAAGATACAGCACCTCAAAGGACAGGAAGAATAGAGCCTGGGCAGACAAAGCCATTTTTCTAGATAAAGAACAGAGGCAAAGCGTCTAGATCAGCAGTTCTCAACCTGCGGCTCCCGACCCCTTTAGGAGTCACACGTCGGATCCCCTGCATGTCAGATATTTATATATCATGATTCATAGCAGCTGCAGAATTACAGTTATGAAGGAGCAATGGAAATAATTTTATGGCTGCGGGGAGGTCACCACAACACGAGGAAGTATATTGAAAGGTCGCAGCATTAGGAAGGCTGAGAGCCTTCCTAATGTCTAGGTGGCACCAGGTGGCACCAAACATACGGGACTAGGAAGCAGGGGGAGGTTAACAGGTTGTTGGGAGTAGCTAGTAGCTTTCAGTACTTACTCTGAACCAGAGATCAGCCTAAATGGTCTCAACTTACCCATAGAATCTTCAGGTTTATGATTTCTGAGTCAGAGCCATAGACAAGGGCAACTTGCCTTTGGGATTTCTGATCCCAGCAAAAACAAGCTACTGAGTTTCTTGAAAGAATCCCTCACACAAATGGCTGCTTAAATAATAATAGCTTGTAAAAGCACCACGCACATAGACCTGGAAAAACTCTAAAGTCAGCTTGCCCAAAGAGGAGGGAGCCTGCTCATGTGGTTACAAAGCTAGTTTCCATGTTCATTAGGTAGACACAACCCCATTCTACAGATGAGAAAACTGAGGATCTAGGAGTCAAAGAATGAAGCATGCTAGTGCGGGGGGGGGGGGGGGGGGGGCGGGCAGCCAATTGTGACCTGTACCCTGTATTCTATAGATAGTGATGGAAAGACATTTAGCATAAAAGAGAAATCCTGCCATCTTTTCTTTTAATTATTTGTACCTTCCCTGACTCCTACCATTTAAAGTGTGTGCAATGTTAAACATAATTCTGAACCTGTAAATGCAGATTTTGACATTCCAGTTTCGGGAACAGTCAGCCTTATGTTAGTCCCCCTATATATTAAACCGTAATCTATATAGGCAGCAGTTTTGAATGGTGTCCAGACAAGTAAGTTGTACTTCTGGTTGAAGTCAGACAGGTGGATGAAACTTTGATGACTTAATCCCTCCAGCGATTAAAGGTATGAGCAGACCCGGACCCTGCGCTGGAAAGAGGCTGCCAGAAAATTTATTAAGAACCATAAAATGCAGGGCCATAATTTCAACAGGTTATCTTGCTTCAGAGGCTAATTGTTTTCCAAGGCTTGCCGGCTCAGACCCATTCAGCATTCTTATCACCTGGGAAATGCACGCTCCTTAGGATCTTTTCCAGCAGGCACCTCTGTCCCTGCAGTCATGGCGGTATTTTTGCTCAAAGAGTTGTGGATTAGATTTAAGGGCCTTCGCGGCCACAATGCGAAGCCTTGCTGATCTTCATTGAGAGCTGTGGCGTCGCCCTTTGATTTATGGAGAGTGCTGCTCAAACCCAGCCCTCTGCTTTATTAAAGCAGCTTTTAGTCAGCATCAAGCCTCCCCAGCTCCGAGGCTCCCAAGAGCCCCACCACCTCACAAAGTCCCTTTGATAGCCCGCATTCTGGGTGACTTTGCCTTTGGTCCGCCCACCGTCTTGCCTTCCTTGACCTTCCAGGTGTGAGCTGGGGGTGGGCAGTTGAGGGGGCCCAGCCTTCCTTTCTAAGTGGCCTTTTAATATCTGTTTTCTGACCCCCATCGTGACCTTCTCAGTATGGCAGTGTTTGGCCTGAGGCTATACCTCTTCATAGTGGATTTCTTTCTCTGTCTCTCTCTCTTTTTCTGTGGCCCATTCAGGCTTTGAAGAGAAAGCCTTGGAGAGAGGCAAACACACAGCTCTGGGACCTGCTTTCAAAGGCACTTGCTGTCTGAGCTGTGTTTTGAAAAATCAAGTGAAAGAAAGGGTAGGGGACCTCCCATCCCCAATAAAGGGCACATTAGATCAAAGGGCATTTACATGTCCCCCAGTGAACAGTCATTTGAAGGTATCAAGTGTCCGAAGCATGCTATGAGTGTGGTACTTTATTGGCACTGTTATCTAACCTCTTCCTCCAACACACAGTCTGGGCCTGTGTGGGAGGGCTGAGAGGGGATGCTAGTCGCCCAGCCAGGCTCAGTACCCCTAGGCTTCCCTAAGTTTTCTCTCCTCTTTGTCACTCCAAGGAACACCTTGAAGCAGAGCAAGAAACAGAGCCAGCTTAGGCCAAGATGGAGCTGGGATACCTTTGCAGCCATCTTGGGCCCTGTTGGAACAGAGGGAGAGCTATGCAGGGTACTCTGCTGAATGGGTTTGCAAGGAGCTCTGGCACCGAAACGCTGGGTGACGCAGGCAGTGACTAACCATCTGCCAGCCTCAGCTACCTACTCCTATTTGATGAGGACTGTCAATCATGGCGACTTTGAGGGTCCAGTGACGACCACAGGAAGCATTTAGCACATCAGCTGAGCCCCGTATTACTTACCATCCCCAGCCTTGGTTTTCACAAGGCAATGGATTGAAAGTGCACAGAGCATGCAATTACCAAGAGAAATTCTCCTTTTAATGCTCTGCTTACAGCAACACGATGAACACTTAGTCAGCTCTTGGCCTTACTAGGACTCAGTCAGATGCTAGAATGTCTTCAACGCGCCTCTACATATGCTGGCTAATTTCTTCTACATTGGTGGCTTGCAAGGGCTCAATCTTTACATTATTTTGTCACGGGTGATCCTGGTTACACTCTTCAGTTTCTCTTTCTTACCGTCTTCAAGGAATTGAATTGAAGGTTTGCAGAGACTGCAAAGTAGAAAGGAAACTTTATTCCAAAGCGAAGGAATGAATAAATAAATAAATAAATAAATACATACATAAATACATAAATAAATAAAGCAATAGATCAGGAAAACACTCTGTTAAGAGGACAATGGACCATAGGAGTTAAGGTGCTCAAGGGCTCTGATAACTGTTAGAGGTTTCCTTTGATGGAGTTCAAGGGAAGGGGGAGTTTGGTTGCCACAGGGCATACACAGCACAGTGGGGTTTTGTTGTTGTTCACAGGCTTGAATTAAGCCTTTGCTTGCTACACATCTGTAAGTGCCCTTCCCTATCATATACATGCCTAAGTATGCATAGGCATGGACTTGGTGAATAAGAGACTCTCCAAAGGTTTACTCAGGGACACAGACTTCCTTACAGTGCACAGATCCCAAACCAGTTCAGATCAGCCCCCTTGCTCCCCTACCTGGTTCTAACCAGGAATATATTTAAATAAAAACTGTCTAGGAAGTCAGGCAATGGTGGCGCATGCCTTTAATCCCAGCACTTGGGAGGCAGAGGCAGGTGGATTTCTGAGTTCAAGGCCAGCCTGGTCTACAGAGTAAGTTCCAGGACATCCAGGGGTACACAGAGAAACCTTGTCTCGAAAAACAAACAAAGAAAAAAAAATGTCTAAGAAAGGGAGGATTTTTTTTTTAATTAGATATTTTCTTTATTTACATGTCATACAATATCTCCTTTCCCAGGTTCCCCTCTGAAAAAAAAAAGAAAACAAATAAAAGAAAAGAAAAGAATACAAAAACAAAAGCAAACCCCTGTTCCCTCCCCCCTCCCCCTGCTCACTACCCCACCTTCTCCTGTTTACTGGCCCTGGCATTCCCCTACACTGGGGCATAGAACCTTCACAGGGCCAAGGGCCTCTCCTCCCATTGATGACCGACTAGGCCATCCTCCACTATACACATGCTGCTGGAGCCATTAGTCCCACCATGTGTACTCTTTGGTTGGTGGTTTAGTCCCTGGGAGCTCTGAGGGTACTAGTTAGTTCATATTGTTGTTCATCCTAAGGGGCTGCAAACCCTTCAGCTCCTTGAGTCCTTTCTCTAGCTCCTTCATTGGGGACCCTGTACTCAGTTCCATGGATGGCTATGAGCCTCTACTTCTGTATTAGTCGGGTACTGTCAGAGCCTCTCAGGAGACAGCTATATCAGGCTCCTGTCAGCCAGCAATGGAAAGGGAGTTTTTAATGGTTTGTCAGGGGCGAAGAAGTATTTCATTTATTGGAAAGGAGCATCCGTGCACCTTGATGTGTTTGGGAGATCTTGGGTATTGTCAGGAGAGGGGTATGTGTGCATTGTGCCTGCAGTGATGGCCCTAGGTTGCTAAGAGCGTAGTTAGAAGAGCATGTAGCCCACCGAGCCAATCAGCATCCTGGGCTACAACTGCTCCCATGTTTCCCTGCCTCAGCTTTGCTTCCGGTCTCTGTGTTAATTGTATTATCATGTCCTTAGGACTAAATGATCTTGATTTTTCCCCTGGTTACTACAGTGGATTTCCATTAAAAATAAAATATATAAGCAAATATTACGTGCATGACCACACAAACTGAGACAGTAATAATTACAGCATGGTTTTGGTGTTTAGAAATGCAAGCTGAGCCATAAGGAGGTACCTGGGGATCTCTGTGGCTTCTAGATGGTAAAGTCACTTTTGAGAGATGTACAGTGTGTGACTGAATTCTAGAATTTCACGGACAGTTAAGGCAGGGCCAGTGTGTGAAACACAGCCAAAATGTTCTGAGTCTGGAGTGTCAATATTCTAGGAGGACTTCTCCACAAGGAGATCTTGCTTGGCTCCCTGGGTACCACCTGCCCATGGTCCTTTGGCTCTGGTTCTCCAGCAGCAGGTGATTGCTGATTCTACTGGAAGCATCGGGGACAAACCAGTCTGTATGCAGAGAGAAAGCGCAGCAAATGTGACCCTTCCCTGCAGTCCCTTCCCAAAGCCTGAGACTTGCGTTAGCATTAGAACAGGCCTCAAAGTTCATCCAGCCTCCTGTCTTTTAAGCAGATTTTGACCTTGCCCAGACTAAGACATACAAGGCACATCTCAACCTATTACATATGTACATTTATGCATTAAAAATAAGGTTCATAAAATAGTACTGACTTGTGTCATTCTAAATTCTGTTTCATTTCCATCAAAAAAATGCCCCATAAAATGATCCTTGTGACCTGTATGAACTGAAGCTCAGAATTTTAAAAAGTAAGACCCTCAAAATGATATAACAAAATACGATACGCTGGGTAGCCTAAATCCAAACAATGTGCTGGCCCACACTTGGAGCTACTAGAAGATAGAAGAAAGGTGGGTGTTGATAATTAGGGTTCCTTCTCCAGCCCCTTATTGGGGAATCGACTCCATGTAGGAGTTTGATGTTCCTTGACATTTCTGGTTTTAAAACACTTTACTACATTCCCTGCCTCAACCTCAATCAAGTGATATTCTTTCGCTGTGTCCACACATCCCCTTTTCATAAAGCTGCTAGACTTAACACACCTGTAGTAGGGACCTTCAGAGAAGCAGGGGGATCAAGAGTTCAATACTCCAAGATAGGCCAGTCACTGAATGGCCTCTCCTTCAATCTCTGCTCCATTTTTGTTCCTGTATTTCTTTGGACAGGAATAATTCTAGTCAAGAATTTTGAAGGTAGGTTGGTGAGCCCATCCCTCCACTAGGGACCCTGTCTACCTACTAGAGGTGGTCTCTTCATCTCCCCACTGTTGGACAATTTGGCTAAGGTCATCCCCATTGAGTCTTAGGAGCCTCACATATCCCAGGTCTCTGGGACTGTCTAGAGGACATCCCCACCCCCAACCCCACCCCTCTCAGCTGCATATTTCCATTCATTCTCTTGACCCTCTGGGCTTCTCTCCTGTCTCCCCCATACCTGATCCTGCCCCCATCTTCCTTACCCTTCCTGCTCCCACCCTGGTTCCTCCCTCCCTCTGCTTCCCATGATTATTTTGTTTCCCCTTCTAAACGGGATTGAAGCATCCTCACTTGGGCCTTCCTTCTTATACAGTCTGTGAGTTGTATCATAGGTATTCTGTATACTTGGGGTAATATCCACTTGTCAGGCACCAAACGTGACACTATTACTGATGCCATGTTGTGCTTGCAGACAGGAGTCTAGCATGGCTGTCCTCTGAGGGGATCTACCAGCAGTGTATACATGGGCTGGTCTGTAGCTTCCGGCACATATGTAGCAGAAGAGTGCCTTGTCTGGCCTCAGTGGGAAAGGGTGTACCTAATCCTGTAGAGACTTGATGCCCCCAGGGAAGGTGGATGATGGGGGGAGGGGGTGGATCTGTAAGGGAGTGATGGGAAGCACCTTCTCAGGGGCAAAGGGAAGGAGGGATAGTGGGAGAACTCTTGGAGGGGGGACCAGGAAGAGGGGCAACATTTGAAATGTAAATAAATAAAACAATGTAAAAAAAATAATGTAATGAAATAAATTATTTTGTACAACTTACAATGTTAAGTAAAGAAAAATATTACTAATAAAAATGTTATATCCATCAAAAAAAGAGTTCAAGATCAACTTGCTATAGTGAAATCTAGCCTTGGTTATCTGAGACCTTGTTTCAGCTCCCTCCCCATGACCCCAATCCCCAACTGATATGGTTTTAGATTTGAGCCCACCCCTAACCCAATACAGCCTTATTTTAACTGGATTATATTGGCAAAGACCCTGTTTCCAAATGAAGACCCTATTTCCAAATGCCATCAGGAAGGACTTAACTAATCTTTGAGACAAACAATGCAAGCCGAACTTGCTTTCTATCCAGAGAATCACCCTGTACCTGATTGGCATCAGCCTTTCAGCCAAAGCCTTTTCCGGATGGTGCAGCAAAGACACTTAAGGACAAACTTCCGGTGACTGACATGCCGCTCCGGCCGGTCCCTTCTCAAGGTGAGTGCTGGGGAGATGTCTGTCCTCCTTTACAGAAATAAAAATCATAGTTTTCTAAAGGGACAGAAAAGACTCATGAAGAAAATGGACACGATGCGCGTCTGCGCTCCCAAATCCTTTCAGAAATGAAGCATTTGCTCTCCCTGGAGACAACATGAAAGGCCCCGAAGGCTCTGACAGTTGCTGGGAAGTGTCTGATTTCCTAATGCAGCTAGCACACCTACTTTCTGTTTCTTCTTTCTCTGTGTTCTTTCCCACCATGAGTCTCCACAGGATAGTTAGAAGTTCAACGACCACCTGGCATGCATACATAACAAAGATCCAAGGCCAAACTGAGCACACTAAATACGATGAAGCAAAAAAGAACATTTAAAATAGCCAATACGGGGGCTGGGAAAATGGCTCAGTGAGTAAAGTGCCCAACAGATACACAAGCATGAAGACCTGAACTTTGATTCCCAGCACCTAGCAGACTGAGCAGAACTAAGAATGCAGGTCAGCCGGTTCAGAGCTCTGGGTTCCAGGAACTTGGCTAATTCAGAGCCTCAGGTCTCTGGTTCCTGAGACCTGCCCCTCCTGGCCGAACACTGAGGGCAGAACTAGGAATGAAGGTCAACTGGTTCACGAGGCTCTCCACCCTGCCGACCAGTAGATGAAGATTACATTCCTAAAATGAATATGTTCCCCTCCCTAACTGACTGAATATCTTGGGTTGGAATTCCCCCTCACTCCCCCTAGTTTGTGGTTTTTCCCTTTAAATACCCCTCATTTCTTGTGCTCGGGGTCAAGCTCCTCTGCCCCTGCGAGGGTTACAGGCTTGTCCCCAGTATACTGGCTTCTCCTCCTCCCCCTGAATAAACCTCATGCTGTTGCATCAAGATTGATCTCTCGTGAGTTATTGGGTGGTTGTGTCATCCCGAGACTTGAGTGAGGGTCTCCCCAGCTCTGGGGGTCTTTCAATGGAGAGACTTGTTGTCAACCTCTGGTCTCCACTAGCAAGCCTATCATGTGCATGCATACCCACCCACACACACATACACACGTGTGTACAAATGTAAATAAAAATAAATAAAAATTATAAATAGCCAATATTAAGCATTTGATATATATATATAGTTATGCTATAGTTTTAGCACAGTAAATGTATTAGCTCTAATGACTAAATACAGTATGATGCCCATCTGTGCCTGCCAATCCAAATAATAAAATTTAGATGAACCCTGCTTTCATGGTCCATGCTATTAGCTGCCAGAGCCATGGTTCTCAACCCTCCTAATGCTGTGACCCTTTAATACACTTCCTTGTGTTGTGGTGGCCCCAACCACAAAGTTATTTTTGTCACACTTAACTGTAATTTTGCTACTCTTAGGAATCATAACACAAATAGTTTTTTTGGAGACAGGGTTTGCCAAGGGAGTCTTGAGAACCAGTGCACCAGAGAAAGAGGCCAGGGGTCCTGTCCTAGTAGCACCACGGAAATGTTAGAAGGTTCATTTTTCAGTTGGTCGATGCCAATATATGCAGCTCATTTCAATCTTGGCTGTCATAGGGAGATTACCTTGTAGGGTCCTCAAGACTATTGGGGGGCAAGAGGGAGCTACAGCAGTCAACAACACCCAAACTACAACAGGACTCCTCCGTGAGCACATGCTGTTAATGCTTAGCCATTTCAAGAAGCAGATCAATTGAATTAATCATGCGTCAGGCAGAGTAACATCATCCCAAAGAGAACCTCATCCTGGGAACCTGGAAGCATGTCGCTGCTACCTCACAAAGGGAACCCTATAACCATGACCAAGTTATTGACCGCAAGATAGAGATTTGAGTTTGGATTAACCAAGTAGGCCCATTCTAATCACAGAAGTCCTGAAAGCCAGGAACATCCCCCCCCCCGCGTGAACCCCCACCCCAACCCCAACTCCAGTGAGGGAGTCAGTGACAGTAACTCAGTGGGGTAAGTTGCAAGAGAAACTTCCCGTGCTCTGCCGCTGGTTCTGAACTGGATGTTGGAGGCTGTGTGTGGTAGGATCAGAGAGGCCTGAGGAGCAGCCAGCCAGCAAGAAAATGGAGTGCGTGGTACCTCAGTTGCCTGGAGCTGAGCTCTGCTAACACCTGACTAAGAGAAAGAACTAACTCTCCCCTAGAGCCCAAGGAAAAGGGCAAGCTCTCCCTGAACCTCAACAGTCAGGCTGGACTTCTGACCTACAAGACTGATAGGGCATTACCATTATTTAAGCCTTAAAGTTCATGGTGATGTGTGATGGCTACAATACGTTAAGACAAAAAACAAAAACAAAAAAAACATGACACAAATCAGAATGGAATTTCAGACATGTCCAGAAATTTAGCACCTTTTTAGAAGCTGAGACTTGTAGCTTAACATGAAACAAAGATTTGGGGTAAGAGTCTGTGGCTCATCTTGTTTTAAAGCCAAGCACAGACTCACCTAATATCCCATCCACCTGGTCCCAGAGGAATCAGTAATGGAATCAGTAAGGGAATGTGGCCTGTTGCATTGGAGAGAGGAAGATAGGAGACTCCGCTGGCATTTCTGCACAGCTGGTCCGGCACATTCTGGAAGTACTGTGTAGGCAAGGGCACTGCTGTGTAGCAGGGATGCATAGCACAGTGGGGCTATGGGCTAGAGCTGGGAGGGCTGAGGTTAAACAGGGCAAACGTCTGTGCAAGTGTTCACAGTAGCCTCTCTGAAAGCACCTGACTTGCAGCCCAGCGATGTTGGTATTTGATAATGAGTGCAAAATGCCACCGTCTAATGTCAGAAACTCCATTTAAAAAGAGAAGAAAAAGAAAGCACCGTGCGATTCCCTTGCCCACTCAACCTCTGCAGTGAGTGAGCTGGGGTCACCGTGGACCTGGCGTGGCCCAGTTGCTGTCTCTGTCAAGGCTAATGAGCACACACACTTTTTAGCAAGCCAGTCAGGTTTCAGTCTGAAGGTTAAATTGAGGACAAAGTTGACTTTGAGGTGACAAGGGTCTGTCTGTATTTTGAATCAAAATTTGCTACCAGAAATAGTCCAGATCTCAAGAGAAATGCCTGTCCATCGTTAACATGTTGCTTAGGGAGCGTGCAGCCTCCTAATTAGAGATTTGGAAAGCTATGGATGCTGTGAACTGCCCAGATACGGATTACAGGGCTGGTTTGTCAGACAGGGCTACGTTGTCGGCTGACAAGAAACTGGCTATGTAAAGATGTGAGAAATGGCAGTATGGCACCAATTTTCCAGAATACAATCTGCCTCTAAGAAGGTGTAGCTTCATGCAAAATCTGCTTCATCATTTGAATAACAAAATAAGATATGCAAAAAAATAAATAAATAAGACTCCTCAAAGAGTGTGCATTCAGGTCACAGTGATTACAAGCAGGGGATAGATATTTTCTGGTGCTGTATGGAGAATATTTTGTGAGGAAAAGAATACAATTTAGAAATGGAGCTGAGATAATACCAGGGACTTTGCTTGTGACTATCAAGGAAGGTCCCAGGCAGGTTTTTTCTGTTCCTTATAAATTCCTGGAGGTAATGGCAAAAGCAGCCATTAAAATTCATTAGATGAAAAGTAAACTTCTTTTGCAATTGATGGCACTCTCCTCTAAACTGATAGCCCTGTTTCTGAGACACTTCTTGTCTGCCAAACTCTATCTCTGGTGTCTGTTACTTTCTAAACAGTTCTCTTGCTCTTTAATCTTAGGAATGTTTTCCAGTGTAAACGTTCTTTCGAGCACCGCCCATCACCCACCAGGGCATCTCACATACTAGTTTCAAGATGCGCACTTACAAACAGGTTTCTGAGGTTGCAAGGAAATTTCTCTGTCCTCAGCCTCAGGGTTGGAAATTAAGAATAAGAGGAAAGGAGGCTTGTTGTATTTTACGGGGCTGTGTGTGTGTGTGTGTGTGTGTGTGTGTGTGTGTGTGTGTATGTGTGTGTGTGTGTGTGTGTGTACGAAGGCCAGAAAACAACATTGGGTGCTATCTTCAGGAGTGTCGATATCTGCTTTGAGACAGGGTCTCTCATTGGCCTAGAACTCATCAATGAGGCTAGACTGACTGTCCTACCTCCCCAGTGCTGAGATTACAGGTATGCTCCAGCATATCCCCTCGATTTGGGTTGGGGGGTGGGGTGCTAGAGAGAGCCAATGCAGTGGCTAGTCTTTATTAGAGAGAAGTTTTCCATTTTACATTCTGTAAAGTTAACACAAGGGTTCAGTGAGCCAGTTGGCGCGGCACCAGCTTGTAATGGGTTCCACAATTTAGGCATCGCTGACTCTCACCTTTGTGCAGCCAAAACCAGATAAAAGTACAAATGTCCTCTTCACAGATGCAGCCCAGTATTCATTTGTTGGTGATGGAAGGGACTAAATTAGGGTTTTTCTTAGGGCCAGAAGCTGCCCTCGGAAGTAGCATATTGTACCGATCCAGCCCTTCTGTGTCGCTATCATGATCAGTAGGAACCCCACCTCCAGAAGCCATGGTGTGGGTCCCGTCTTTGCCATGGGGACCATGGGCCCTCAGGGCCTGCACCTACTCCCCAAAGTAAGCTCGAAGCCATCTCGCTGGGAGATAAGTCCCTCCTGGCTTCTTATGTAGACGTTGGGAATCCAAACTGAGATCCTCAGGTCAGAGCTCCTTCTCCGTTCATGAAAGTCGGCTGCACCAAAGGCTGGGAGCAAAGAAACGGAGCAGAAAGTCTCCTTTCCTTCCCAGCCGCTGACTTTTCTCTCCCCTACATAGCCGAGAGGAAAACCCAAGCCGCAGCGTGCAACCAGAGGAGGGAAACTGGGGTGGAATCCTCACTCTACCACCTGCTCTGTAAGCGGAATGAATTATTGAACCTTGGGAGACACAGTGTCCTCATTTATGAGACACTGCCTAAAGGGACGTTTAAGATGAATGATGTCTTTTTAAGGACTAGCCTGACATGCTCTTGAGGCCCTGAGTTCAATCTCCAGGAGGGGGTGGGTGAGGGAAGAGATATGCAGTTGCTATTTGGGGAATGAATGGGGAGAACATTATGGGAGAAAGATAAATAAGAACCAAATATTAAAACGTTTAAGTAAAAAATTGCTATATTGAAATCTATTACTCTATATGCTAGCTTAAAAAATAAATAAATGTAAAAGTTGTCCATTGCCACGCACACTCGTCTATGCCAGTCACGTCTGCAGTATCGGGCTTAAAAACCTGATCAAGGGCAAGAGGCAATAAGGACCCAAAAGGGAATCTGTGCCTCCTGGCTATTCAAGGTAGTCGCTGGCATCTCCTAA
>JADRCD010233921.1:16660-41819 GCA_019843815.1 Montemys delectorum | reverse complement strand
TTAAAAGAAAAGTGTCATCTACTGAGTACCTAAACCTAATAGTCCTTGAAGATCTAATCTGCCACGTATACTCGTCTACACCAGTCATGTCTGCAGAATCGGGCTTAAAAACCTGATCAAGGGCAAGAGGCAATAAGGACCCAAAAGGGAATCTGTGCCTCCTGGCTATTCAAGGTAGTCGCTGGCATCTCCTAACTCAGATGTGTTCCAGATCAGTCTTTCCAATCATCAACACACCCTCATATTTAGGCATAAAGGTACCCCAAGAAATGATTTGTTTATGGCTAAGATTGAGCATTGTTTCCTGGCCCACACGATGTTTCCAATATATCCTAATTTTATTCCAAGCTATCCTTAGCTTGGGTTTTCTCTCAAGGAATCTGCCTGTCAAGACAGGTTTTGTCCTCAGAGTTACAACAGAGGTCAAGCTCATTCCTCATTCCTTAGGGCAGCCTCACAATAGTCAGAATTGTTTTACATACTAGAAACTCAAGGACATTAGCTAGAATGGTTAGGTCAGAACTTCCAGGTCCGTGCCTCCAGCCAGGGAGACCCAGAGAATTAACAGGAAATGCTAGATCAGATTCTCCTAGTCTTGCCTCCAGCAGAAGCAGAGAATTAGTATAGGAATACCAAATTAGCCCCAGCGGGGAGGGCACCATTGCTCTCTTCCACCTGCTTCACACCTGGCTACCTACCTACCGACCTTGTGTAGCAGTCACTTGCCTACGTGACTTCAGCCCTGCACTCTGATACTTTTGACCCCTGCCCATCTACGTGACTCTTGTCATTCGCCCTGTTTCCTGTATACCATATAAGCCTGGTTTTCACTGTGTGCACTCTCTTGGACTCTCTCTTGGATTTGGACTCTCTCTTGGACGGAGACTCACAGTAGAACTTAGGCCACAGTCCCCCAGGCCCAGAGTGCTTGGGCCTGGGGGGATACAGAGCCTATCCAGAGGAGATGGCAGTTACTTTAGACCCAGTATGTTTCAGGTGGCCTCAAATGTACCCTAATTACTAAGCTGCCAGATTTATCATTTCTCCTTTCCAATGACTGTAAAAGTCTGATGCCATTTTTAAGAAATACGTTCAGATTCACACACCCTTGTGTCTAGTCTGTTTGTCATCCACCGACTTAATTGCCCATCTGACCAGAACTCTCATCCCGTGGAAATTGGGGTCTCCACAACGAACCCACTCCGTGGCAGTCCATGTGAGTACACCTAACCTAAGAGTACCCTACAAGTCCTCAGCCTCTACCCCTTCCTCCCTCCCTCCCATCCTTCCTCTCTCCCTCCAGTCTCACTCAACAATAGCCTAGCAACTCCCAGAGATGGCCTGTGGTCTCTTCCTATATTACCTACCATTATTCTTTCTAAACTGTGTATCAAGAGTTCAGACACAGAGGAGAGAGAGAGAGAGAGAGAGAGAGAGAGAGAGAGAACTCTGAGGAAAATGCTGATGCTGCTTAGTGGGGCATTCATAGCAAGATATCCTGGCTCCCTTCTCCTGAGATTTAGCTCAAGAGAAAGCAGCATAAACAACAAATACTACACTAGAGGGAACAAGAGTTGACCAAAGCACACCCAGATAGGATCATGGATACTGGTAATCTAAGCACTCAAACTGATACAGGAGAATTGAGGTCAGTCTGGCTGCACAGCAAGGCTCTGCTTCAAAACAACGAGATTAAGTAAAATATAAATAAGCTGACCTGACAACAACCCATTCATGAGCTCAGAGGTTTTTTTGTACTTGAGAAACAGGAAGCTGGTAATGGGTAACTCTTGATTAAAGATGGTAAGCCCTGGTCTGGAGCGATGGTTCAGCTGTTAAAGGCTCGGCTTGCAACCAAAAATATTAGATGATAAGTGCTTTGCCCTCTGCCTGCCGAGCTGCATGAGAAATTTAGGCCCTTGATATCAGCTTCCCAGTGAAAGTGAAATTGATTTAAAATCTGTTCACAAGCCAGCTCCTGACTTGCATCCTCTCAGAACTTGCAGCAATAATAATAATAATAATAATAATAATAATAATAATAATAATAAACACTAGAGAAGCAACTCAACTTATCTTATTACCTTAGATTTTACACTTCATGTTTGGTAGCTTGACAAGGGATGCGACAATCTTTTACGATAGGAATCTTTTATGATATTCTTTTTATTATACTAGATGGCAGGGGAATTGCCCCAAATTAATAAAAACCATATGCTGGGTTTTGATTAGAGGTCACTTTGGAATAATAATGGAGCCGGCTGGGGAATAAGCCAGGGGCTTCTCCTTCCCCATTCAGTCATCTGCCTTCAGATCCCTCTGGCTGCCATTCCTCCCCATCTTTGCCTTTATGAACAAAACCAAGGTAATGAAAGGTCTTATAAAAACCTCTTGTGAATATATTGGTCACCAAGAGTTGCACTGTACTCTGAAGTGTCTACTTTACTGCTGAAGATGGTGCTAACACTTCACGGTCATAACTGGGACAGTGGCTTCTACGATGCAATGGGACCTCTGAGCATTCAATTTCTGGCACTGGCAGAGACTCATTCCTTCAGTGTGTAGAGAAACTGGGAAATTTCCCCTGTGGGAAGAATAAACTTTCCTATATGTCATACATATATGTCCAAGTGTCTCCTTGCTTGTTGGCCTCAGCATACCCAGAAACCAATTTTTAGCATTTGACAATGCTTCTAGAAACATGAGTAAATGAAACCCAGCAAGACTGTCCATCTTTCAAACTAAAATATTTTCTTTCATTCCTTACTTCAGATTCACACAAGCTGTAAAGATCTGCTAGGGAAACGTATTACAATTCTTGTTCTGGGCTCAGCTGTTAAAAGCCCATACTACTCTTGGACAGGACCTAGGTTCTGGTCTTAGCACATTCATGGCAGCCCACAAATAGCTGTAGCTGCAGTTCCAGGAGAACTGACACCTTCTTCTGGTCCCCACAAGCACCAGACGTGTACATGGCACACACACATCCAGCTAAAATACTCGTTCACATGAAATAACAATGAATAAATCTCTCTTTTAAAATGACAATTCCTGGGCCTTTTCCAGCAATTCAGAGTCAATAAGGTTATTGAATAGGGGATTGACAGCAAATGATGCTATTCAAATAAGCTGGATACTGCTCTTAAAGAGAACCTAGCAGGGACTTTCAAAATGTCTTAGTGTGACTTAGATCATTGTACTGGAAATAAAGATTTTTAAACCCAGACCCCAGAGTTCTCAGGCACAAACCATGTGATCCTGGGAAATTTATCCACTCTAGAACTTGGTTTTCTAATATAGAGAATGACAATAACAGCACCTACATCTCATGGATGGTAAGTATTAGAATTCTCTATAAACAATGTTTAGTGCTGTGCCTGATAATTACACTCATCACATACCTAAGTAGATATTCCTCAGATTAAGAAATGCTTCAGGGATGGGAGTTGCTACGGTTTATGTCTGAATGTTTCCCATGGGATCACTGTGTTTGAACACCTGCTCCCCAGGTGGTAGTATTGTTGTAGAACCTTCCAGATGTGAAGCCTCACTGACAGAAGTAACTCTCTAGAAACCAGCCACTGAAGGTTATAGCCACTTTGGTTCAGGCCTTCAGGCCTGCCTTCTCTGCTACCTAGTCTATAGCCATAATGTAACAAGAATTTACCATACGCCCCAGTTGCCATGAAACTTACTCTGCTGTGATAGACTGTGACCTCCGAAAGCATGGGCTAATAGAAACCTTTCCTCTCCTAAGTTGCTCCTGCCGGGTACGTGTCCCGGTGACGATTGTAACTAATACAACAATTGTAAATAAACAAATAATGGAAGTAAACCAAGAAAAATTGTGGAATAATCATAGGTCAAAGTTTGAGGAAAATGAAAGGAAACAAATAAGAGAAAGTAAAAAGAAGGTAGGATATACACATGTTAAAATAAATAGTGGGGAACCCATAATCTCATTGGATTTCTGGATTCTGGGCAGGTGTACCGTTTTAGGTAAAAACCATTGTTCTTATTTGGAGAGCAAGTATGTTTTAAAGAGGTTCGAATGGGTACTGAATTGTCAAGGAGTGGTCTGTGATGATGTTTTGATATGTCAATTTAACTAGGTTTCAGTCTTCACTTATTCCAGCACTAACTTAAGAGCTGCCCTGAAAGGGCAGTGGCAAATGTAACTGAGGTCCTGATCCCTGCTTGAACTTAAGAGTTTGTCTCGACCTGCTGGAGCTGGATTGACCAAGTAGATGGCCCTAAAGCAAGCTGAAGCTCTCCTTGGAGAGAGAAGGGGTTCAAGCCTGTGGCTGTGGGGTCCTATCTTGCCCTTCATTTTTCTTTCCTCATGGCCTGTATCTATAATACACCGCATCACAGTCTATATCTAGCATCTCTACTGTCTCTCTGTCACCATGCATATGCCTATTTCTCTGCCTGGGACTAATACTGCCTTTCTCTGGCCTGTGTGAGAGAGAGACCACATGAGTTGTGTATGCAAGGGAATTATATGACAATTTCTGGGTCGCCTCTGTCTCCTGCCCTTTTGTAGACAATGTCTAGCCAGTGTAGTGTCTAAGAAGAATGACCAGAGATGCAGCTCCAAAGATGCCTAAGGACGGTGTTTAGAGACATAGTCTGTCTTTACTTTAAAAAAAAAAAAAAATCCATCTACAGTAACTTGGAATGTTGTGATAAGTCCTGAAGAAATAACAATGGAGTCTTGTTTTGTTTTGTTGTTTTGGTTTTTATAACTCTACTCTTAGTCTAAAGAAATTCAATTTTATCCTAAGGTAACCCTGGAAATGCCTAAGAGATTTATGACAGGCAGAGGTAAAGAAACAACAGTTGGAGGAAGCGCTAGGTTGTTTAGCCACTGGGTAAAGCGGCTGATCTGGGAATGTGCATCCTAAATGCTCACACCTGCTTCTCACCTGATTGGTGGAAGCAAAGGCTGAAAGACAGAACGCATTTACACTTGGCTTGCAGCAAAAGGGGGACCACTACTTAACAGTAGATCTTAGAGAGAAAAATATGAGAATGTCATTAAAATTCAAGTTAAAGACTTTCTTGATGCTGCGCGGAGGAGTTCCAGAGGATTGATATGGATTCCTATTAGAGTCTGCCTTCACTTCTAAGGTGCAACAGGGAACATTCACACTGAATGTAATGAGTGAATTCCACCCTGATTTTGCTTCTTCCTGTTCTCAATTTCTCTACTGATGTGTGTGCTGCATGTACGCATACGTGCATGTGTGCAGGAAAATTCTTTCCTGGTGGTGCTTATCGCTCTGGTAAGATTCAAGGAAGAGAAGTGATACCAAAGAATCTAATGTTTTTGACTATTTCTGTGAGTCCAAGAATCCCCTGGAACACTTAGTAAGTCCTGAGTCCCTCCATCACTCTCTGCCTCGATCCCTGCTATCAGAGGCCAATGAACTAATGGTGTGATAAAGATGACTTGAACTTAATTCCTCCAGGATGAGAGAGACATGAGTGGACTCAGCTCACCCTCTGAGTTAAGAGAACTGGGTAAAGCCTCAGGCTGCACACC
Organism: Montemys delectorum; assembly: GCA_019843815.1. Taxonomy (NCBI): domain Eukaryota; kingdom Metazoa; phylum Chordata; class Mammalia; order Rodentia; family Muridae; genus Montemys; species Montemys delectorum. The sequence continues at coordinate 36,271 of JADRCD010233921.1, read as the reverse complement.
TCTAACATACTCCCAACATGTGTTAGAGACTTCTACAACCAACCCAGGAACAACTCCTTGAGCAGCCATCTGACAAGTGCCACTCTTTACCAACAAGAAATCATTATGGTTTCTGTATGGGTTGAATAAAATGGCCCCCCCATAGGCCCATAAGGAGAGGCACTGTTAGAAGGTGTGGCCTTCTTGGAGGAAGTGTGTTACTCGGGGGGCAGGCTTTGAGGTCTCATATGCTTAAGCTAAGCCTAGTATGGTAGTCTCTCCCTGCTGCCTCCAGATCAAGATGTAGAACTCTCAGCTCCTTCTCCAGCACCATGTCTACCTGTATGCCACCATGTTTCCCACCATGATGATAATGGACTAAACCTCTGAAACTGTAAAGCAACCCCAATTAAATGTTCTCCTTTATAAGAGTTGCCTTGGTCATGGTGTTTCTTCACAGCAATGGAAACACTAAGACAGTAACAAAATGAATACAGAACATGAATAACTGTAAAAAAAAAATAATAAAAAAAATAAATAAATAAAACAAAGTTGGATGGTGGTTACCAGAGGTTAATGTAGATAGGGATCAGGTACCAAGAGGTTGACTGGATTGATTTACAGTTAGGTGGAAGCAAGAATGCTGGTGATCAATTGTAAAGATAGAAGAAAGGACTTTTAAATAGTCTTATTGTACATAAATGATAACTATTTGAGGTTAATGAGGAAACACTGATTTAAACATTGTATAATATATACATGAAGTATATCAATATTTCACATATTATCCATTAGCACCACAATGTTTATGTTTTTATGTGCCATTTAAAATTAAGTTAATAAAAGTTAGATGTAAAAACAAGGAAAAAAAACCCTAAATGTTAACTTCTGCGTCCTTCAAAGAATGAAATGGTTGGTTGGCAATGGAGATTCCAGGTTCATACCCCAGGCCAGAATTTGGTGCTGGTGGAGATTTACAGCTGTGGCAATGTTCCGTTACAAACTCCCCAAAGAAGGCTTCCCAGAAAGCCTTGAGAAGAGGCTCTCTGCCATGTCTCCCACGCACCCTGAGCACAGGGCAAGTCACAGTGACCTCCTGGGAGGTCTGGGGTCTGCAGGTCAAGTCAAGGCCATCCTACCCGTGTGGATGTGTCTGTTGTGTGTCTCAGCCAGCAACTTCCCCCAGTGGCTTCCCTCACCCAGCCAGCCAGAGTCCAGGGCCTGGGGACACCCATCAAAGCACTGCCCCATGGCTGAGCAGAGGGTGGGCGCCTTCCATTCATTTCCCAGGCCCCTCCCCCTAGCATCCTGGATAAACTCAGACAGCTTAAGTCATCCTTATCGTCACACAAGCAAATGTGGCCTTAGGAGGACAGAAACACAGGAAAAGGCCAAGACAAAAAGGAAAAGCACATAAAACCAGCACGCCACACCCTCCAGTCTCTGCAAAGCCAGCCGTTCCTTCCTCTTGCCTAGCAGGATGTAACATCTCCAACATATTTTTTCCCCTCCTCTTTGTCCTCTTTTCTCCTTTTCTTTTCAAATAGACACATCTCAAATGTCAGTGGATGGCAGTGGGGCCGAGTCAAATGGGAGGAGGAGATCTTTGGAGCAGTTACTTCAGAGGAAGCTGGGGCTCGGCCCGTGCAGAGCATGGTGAATTCACCAGTAGCTCAAGTGCGCATTTGTTGTGTTGGCTCAGACTCCCTAACTGACCTTCATTTACAGACCTAGACCAAAGCTGTTACACTCTGGAAGAGCATTCCTTCCTTCTTTCCACTCCCCACTTTCCTCATCCCCAGAGGGACGGAAAGAGGGCAAGACAGAGGTTAACTGAGGGAGACAATACAAAAGGAGGGGGCTCCCATCTAAAATCTGAGTCACTGTGGCCAGTTTTTCATGGCTTCCTTGCAAAAGCCCCAGAGAGAGAATGAGAGAGACACTTAGACAAATTGGTCCCCACCTTACCAAGATCACAAAGTAGAAATCAGAATCCAAACGCTGCTCTGTCCCAAGAGAGACCCAGGCTAGAGGCATCTTCTGAGGTATCTTATCACGGAGCCTATGTGTCCCGGGACACCCCATATTTTAGATGAGTAATACAGACTTACTTGGCTAATGCCTTACTGAAACTTGTCATCACAGGAGCCAAGGAAAAATTATGTCTGTGTGTTGTGCAGAGCCATAAATCCAAAGTGAGGTGACGTTCTCAGTCATTTCCTATTTCAAGGCAAGAAAGTTTGTTCCTACAAGGCCGTTAATAATAAAAGTTCATTTCCACCACCGGCCTCTCACAGACCCATCTTTGAGCCCGAGAATGTGAGGCACTTGGGGTAGGATTCCCAGTGGGTGGTGAGCTGATGCCCAGGAGTCGCCCCTCACAACCTGGCTGACTGCCAACAGGAAGACCAAGGGCCTCCTTTAGGTTTAATGCAACCACTGGAATAATTTAGCCTGTTGGCCAAGGTGGATGACATGAGGATGTGTTGGGGGCCTCCCTAGCTATGGGGACTCCATCTTGTACGCAGTCTCCATTTTGCACTAAGCTAAATTCTAAGAAATGGCTTCTGGCCCCAGGTGTCCCAGATGAACCTAGACCACAGTATCCCAACCTATGTCTCATTGCTTAGTCCTCAGCCAGGAGCTCTTCCAACACACCTCTCAAGGAAACCACTGGGGATAAAGGTTCAATCCCTTCCACCTCATAGGCTCCTAGTGCTGACACACACCTCTAGTGCAACACCTGGGAGGTGGAGGTCAAGGCCATCCTTGACTCTGCAGGAGCCTGTTTCAAAGGGCTGGAGATGTGACTCCAGGATAAGGGAGTCTGCCAACAGGCTTGTTAACCTGAGTTTGATTCCAGGACCCACAAGTTGTCCTCTGAACTCCACTCTGAATGCCCACGGTAGCACAAACAATTTTTTTTAAAGACTCCATCTCAAAAATAAATTAATATGAAACAGGAGAGAGGGGAGAAAGGATTAGGAAGACCCTGAATCTGAGAAAAATTCAGATAAGGTTTACAGGTGCGTGAGGGTCCAGGTAAGCTAGGTCAGAATCCTGGACAGGAAGAGTAATCTCTGGAGACTTAACAGCCTTTCCCAGATCTTGGCTGGAAACCAGGGCCACTCCTGCATGGGACCCAATTCCATTGCTATTTTCTGGTCGCTGGTCCCTCCCTCATTCACTCCTCCCCATACACAAATTTGTATCAGTCATGATGTTTATCATAGTGTTCTGTCTTGACAAACCCTTGCTCCTGCCTCATACAAGCTGGCGGTACCCTCCTGTGTTCCCAAAACCTCTTGTTAAACTCAAAGTAGTCTAGGGACAGGGGAAGAAGCAGAGCCTGGGGGCCTGGCTGCCCACTTACAAGCTGTGGTCATGGGACAAGCTTTCCAGCTCATAGCACCCATGGAATGGGACCTACGGCAGCACCTTCAACAGGGATCAGGAGAAAATTGTTTCTAAGACTCACTTCAAGTTTCAAAAAAAAAAATTCCTATTGAAAATAGATTGTTGAGAAATTTCTCTAGCACACAGAACTCCTATAATTACAAATAAATATCTAGGAAGACAGAAATTACTGTTCTATTTTTCCCCATTCTCAAGCTTGGTGGTTCACAATTCTTAAGTTTTTCATGTTAAAAGGAAAGGAGCAGGGAAGGAAGGTGAGGGAGGAAAGGAGGGTGAGGGAGAGAGGGAAGGGAGGAGGGAGAAAGGCTAGAAAGGAACCCTACCTAACCTGGTGTTTTCTAACTTTATCAGACCATGAGGTCATGTTCACTGAATTATTTGAAGTTCCAAGGAATACACAGTAACATTTATATTTTTCTTCTATTTGTTTTTTAAAACCCAGAGTGGAATATATTGGTTTTCTTTTAAGGAGTGTAAGCACACACACATGTGTCCCTACAGGTCACATAACTCAGACATGTGCCAGAAGTTTACATATCAACTGCTCAGTTAGATTTTAAGAGTTGACTACTTTGCACAAAGATACAGAAAGGAAAAAAAAACATAACTTACATTTAGTTGTACATACATTGATTAATGTTCCTTCATGCTCCATTTATTCTGTGCATAGGCTGTTTTGGAGGCTAAATGTTTAATTAAGGTCTTCTGTGTTGGCCAGAGCTGTACCTGGGACAGAGGTATGCTTAACTGAATGCCAGGGATGTCAAATCTTGATGCTCCGGCCTGGCATTTCCCTCTCTCAGGTTGTATGAGCTCCCCAGGCCTTCATTCCTTCAGTGTGAAATAAAAGCATTGGACCAGATCACCTTAAAAGCTATTCAGCATCAACACTTACATTTCAAAACCCTTCCGCTAGCCAGCCTCACTAACCATGACTCCCTCTCCACGATCTAAATATTTGACTTGTAAAATGTGAACAGACTTCATTTACTAAAAGCTTCTAATCAAAACCAAAACCTTTTACTTAAACAATTAGAAAACAATTAGCTGGGGGAATAAAAACAATTTTAATTTGCTAAATGGTCTTCCTCCCTCCTAATAGATATGGACAAGACCCTAACTAATGCTTCTGACCACATGGAAAGCACCCAGCCATCTCTGTGTCTGTAGATGGAGGTGTGGGTTGGCTAGATTTCCTATCAGGAAAAGTGAAAGGCGTTCACATTAACCTCGGGCTACCTCAGTGATTCATGTTTAAACATGTGCCTAACATTAGCAGTGGTAGTGCTTTTGGGGCATTGATCTGTCCTGAAGCTGGAGCACAGAGGGATCTCACACCAGCCCAGCACCCTACACACTTTATTCTCCAACATGGTGCAATGGCTGGGGACTAATGACCCTCTCCTGAGACATGATCTCCCTGAGGGCACTTTTGAGCTTGCTTAAGATGAACAACTGGAGCACTCTTTTAATTAATGAAATGTGAGTGCAGTTAGCCCAAGTTCTAGTAGATTCTAGCCAGGGGGGGAAAAATGTCTTTATTTTGCAAGACACCCAAAGAGATCAATAAAGAAACCTTGGGTTTTCAACAGTACCCAATAGCAACATGGACTACATGTAATAGACTGCCTTTATTTGGTAGGAAGTAAATTTTTTAGTTTAGTGCACAGAGGAGTGATCTCCATTTGTAATGTTTTTCATACTCTGATAATTGAGTTTGGTTTTTTTTTTAGCTTTCTTCTTAGCCTCTGACATCCACATATTTTATTCTTTGGCAGATTATTTCATCCCTCTAAATCATAGTTTTCTGTTTATAAAGCAAAACAAAGATCTGAGCCATTTTAATACTGGAAATTACTTGTGTCTGCCTTCCTTGGTCCCCTCAAAACATGCTTACTCTCATCTGAAGTCACTCTCTGAGCTCTAGCTAGTTTGCCTCCTTCTGAAATGAGGGTGAATTCAAAAACTTGTAACTAAGCGCATTCACATGTAGATAATGGCCGACGAGAGCGTGGAGTAGTCTGCTGGAACTACCTCAGTGAAGTGCCATATGAAACAGTTTGAAGAACAGAATTATGTTATCTCAGTTCTGAGGGTTAAGAGTTCAAGGTCAAGGTCTTGGCCAGAGTGCTTTCTTCTGAGGACTCTCTCCTTAGCATGAGATGGCTACTCTCTCATAGCCCTGACAAGATGGCTGTTCTTCAATCTGTGCTCTGTATGTCCCAAATATTCCTCATTAGGACATCAGTTATATTAGATTCCAGACACTCGTCCAGTCCTCATTTACCCTTAACGATTTCTATAAAGTTCTGTCTCTGAAGAGCTACAATATTGAAGTGCTGGCAGGTAGGAGCACCACAGTTAGGGGGCGTCTACCTGCAGTTAACTTTTCTTTTGTTTTTCGGTCCTCTACAACTTCTCTTGTATTTTCATCCCCTCTTCCTATCGCCTCACTCCATGTCAGTCTAAGTGTAGTGAAGAGGCTCAGTAGGACCCAGACCACCTGGATGTGACTGCAGCTCTGTGTCTGACTTTGAAGCTCTAGAGGCCATTTCTTGACCATTAAACTGCCAGCTAAGACAAGAATCCCCATACTACAGAATTCTTGGGAGAATCCCAGGGCTTCATTCAGATGAAGAGATGTAGAGAGTAAGGCTCAGTAAATGTTGGCATTACTTAGCAACAGTGTCTTAGCATTCCATTTGTCTGGACATGGCTGGTCATGAGAGTCCAACTTGCACAGAAGAGATTTGTGACACATTCTGGTTGAAGGAGCCTGAAATGGGACAAGAAGTGCACTCTGAGGAGGGCAAATATCCAAATACCAGGGCTAGAATGTGTCTCTCAGTCAGCAGTATGGAAGCCTGTGGAGAGAGACAGTCTGTAAGGACAAAGTGGCTTTAGGTGACTTTCTGGGTAGTAAACCATCATTCAGAGTAGAAAGTAGAAATCTTTCTACACAGCTTCTGCATAGGCTAAGAATCAAATCTTTTTAGTGAGTCCACAAGTAACCTACCAACTTTGGATGCCCATAAGGACAAAGACGAAGGACACCAAGAACTGGGTGCAGACATCAGCTTTCTCCAGGGACTATAGCTAGTACTGGGTAACTAATACCATTAACTAGATGAAGCTTGTAAGTACATAGACCATAAAGAAGGACCATAAAGAGAGCTGCCTCTTGTGGCCTCTGACTAGGAAGAAGGCATTTTACCCCAAGAGGAAGCCCTCATTATTCAGGACAGAGGTTTTGGCTGGTGAAATTTGGGTGGTAAAATGCTGTGGCCATGAGCAGAGTGGAAGGTTAGTAGTAGTACTCAAACTTAGGTAACACTTGGGAGTAAAGAGTTGACTAGTCCCTGAACTAGATGCACAATAGCACATGTGCTATCCAGACCAGAAACGCCACCTCAGAAAGGCATCATTTGTCTTTTCTGAACAAAACAGCAAAGTGATGGGTACAAGATGAGTCCAAGTAGAGAACAGAGCTTTGCAGTTATAGCACACTCAGCTTGTTAGAGTCTGATGTAGAAAGGTCCCCTAAACTTGTGTGTTAAAGTCTTGGTTCATAGCACTATTAAGGGGTAGCTGAAGATGTTAACCTCATCAATAGATTAATCTGTAGATGAAAAGCATGTACTTACAAGTAACATTATACAGACTTAGCAGGTTATATTTATGTATTTAAATAAATATATAGATAGATGTTGATTTATTCTATATGTGTATAACAACAATTGAAAAAAAGAAGTCATAGACTTACAAGAGAGCAATGAGGTTATATAGAAGGAAAGGGGATGCATAAATGATATAATTATAATCTCAAAAAGTTATAATCAGTTGATGATATTATAGCTGAATGGGCCACTAGGAAGTAGGTTCTGGATAGAGGTTGCCCAGAACACTGAAGATACATCTTTGAAGGGCACATCTTTCCCCTGCCTCCCTCCTGTTGCTCTCTCTTACTGCTTCCTGAACTCCATCTGGTAGACAGCCTTGTTTTGAAGCAGTCTTCGACCATACACTCTGGGTTGTCACAGGCCAACAGCAGCAGAGCCAAATGACCATGGACTGAACCCTCTGAAAACCATAAGCCAAAATAAAGTTTGTCACAATGATGAAAACCAACAGCATAGGAACAGCCAACCTGAGTGGGTCACCCAGAGAGAGCCCTCACATCTGCGCTAGAGCTGAGGAGATATGAATATCCCCATGAGCTGGCAACCTGAAGATGGGAGGGCTAAGCTGAGCATCTCCAGTCCTGATTCTCAATCTATGAAGTCAAGGGAAGAAGCACGGTTGGGAGTGTTACATGAAGCCTTCTTCACATGAGAGGGAGAAGGTGAGGGGTCTCACTCCTTACATGGCCTTGCCTGGGATAACACCCTGTAACACTTGTATGCATGAGTAGAAGCATGTCAGGAGTAGCCTTGAGCAGATTTAGGGTCTAAGAAATGATGGGGGATTAACCAACAGACTTTGCATTTAGACTGCATAAATGTCTCTGCCCGTCTGAATGTATCCGGGTTCAGCCCAGACTCAGTGTCTGCTGGCCATGGTAAGAATGTAGGACTCAGTACCAGCCAAGCTTCTGAACTGTGACTATTTTTGGGATGTGAGATCTTATTGATACTAATAAATAACTGACATAGGGCTGGGGATTCAGCTTAGTGGTAGGACACTAACCTAGCATGTGCAAGGTCCTATGTTGATCTCTAGCGTCTTAACAAACAACTATTGAAACAGAATTCCACGTTTAAATGTAGCGTGAACGTCACAGAGCTCACCGAGGGCCACCAACTGTGCCCTATTGCGTAATAACCAAGTAAAGGCCTAAGAAAGAAATGTATCTCAAAAGACAGTGGACACCCAGCACCAGACCTTTGCTCCTTCAGCTAAGGGCAGAGGGAAAAACGGAGGTCCCTCAACAATAAGAAGGAGTCCAGAAGGGCTTGGGACAGGAAGCAGGAGCTTAGAGGACCGTAAAGCACAGAGGATCTGTAAGACAGCTTCAGAGCCCCAAACAGAGTTATGGGCTTTTTATTCATACACACAGGGAGATAAAGGGTTCTCATTGCTTGCCAGAATCTGCCTCCTTCCCCAGACTCACACCCTCCATTGTCCTTAGCCATTCAGATCCTTTAAGGCAGGGCAGCTTGAGAAGCTGAGTCTCCAGCCCGGGAGGAGGACAACCTTACCCTTCCTTCCTTACTTCCCCTTTGCTCCCCTCCCTCACTAATTGTTTCCAGGGCTAATGCTGGGGGCAGAGTTGTCCAAAGGCCTGCTCTGTTCTCCACCCTGCCCCCAAACCCCTCTTGAGCTGGAACTAGCTCTTCACAGCCCTTCTGAAAGGGCCTTTCATCCCCTCCTTATCCCGCCACCAAAACCTCAGAAGGAAAGAGACTTCAAAGTACTAGGGCCCAATTTGATTGCCAGTATGTGGCAGGTCTCTCACCAGTGGGGGCAAGAAGGAAGTACAGGCCCACCATCACTGGGGTTCCTCCTTTTCTGCTCCTGCCTTTGGAGTTGTCATCTGCTCAGAGTAACACTGTGAGCTTCCCTTTTTGGATCCTTCCATTCTTACTTCTGCTAGAGGAACAAAGGCTTCAAAGGAGGGCTCCCCTACAGCTCTGACACACCCTCCAGCTCTGTGGAGGGTCCCCTTTGAGCAGCACAAGCAGCAAGGCGGACTTGAGCTTCCTGTGGGTCTAGAGACCAAGAAGTAAGTCCCTGGCACAGCTCCTGGATGTTCCCGCCCCCTCCTGATTTGAGCCCTGTTTCCAAGAGCACACATACCTAAGGCGGGTCTCTTCCACAAGCCAGATGCCAAAGTGACATCTGACGATGATGATGGCAAAGTGAATGAAATGAAGACATGATGACCCCAAGGTATGGTTGAGGGGAAGGTTTTTTATTGCAGATATGAGGAATAAGCGCAGCCAGAGGCATCTGAAAGAGAAAGTAGTGGACTGGACGCGACCAGTGGGCTGACCCGGGCCATGGAGGGTGGAGTTGAGAGAGGAAGAGGAGAGGGAGCAAAGGAGACTAAGAATGGACCAAGACAACCAAGAGAGTGTGTGGCCGAAATGGCAGGGTAATGCAGAAAGGAGAAAGTGGGGGAAGAGCAGCCTGTGAACAATAAAAGTTTAGAGTAGGGGGTGGGGTGAGAGTTGCTGCCGGTCTCCAGGGAGCCTGAAGGCCAGCCTGCACTGTGGCATGCTATCGGTCACCACAGTTAGACAGTTAGCCATTTTCCTGAGTTTCTCTTGGACAGAGCACAAAGGTCACATTAAAACCACCTGATCTTTTGCTTGTTTGTTTGTTTGTTTATTTGTGTTTGTTTTATTCAATCTGTTCTGTACATTGAAATTGAGATGATCTTCAGTTTATAGATGTTAAAAGAACTATAGTGTGGTCCTTAAGTCCCATCAGTATTCCATAATGAGTATCAGCCAAGTTTTCTTCCTTTCATTACCTTCTCGTTTTAAATGAGAGAGAGATCGGCAGAATTGCTGGACAGAAGCATGTCCTTAGCCTGCCGAGACCAAGCACAAATGAAAAGCAATGTGGCGCTTCAAGCATAGGCATGTAAGCTGTCACAGAACTGCGGCAAATAGGCTGGATTTTTGAGCAATGGATTTCTGATCTACTGAGTGACTGGACCCATTCTTTGCAACATTGGTGACCTGAGGCCGGAAGGTGATCAGTTATTAAGAGTAACTGACCATCTGTTTCATGAGTCAACCAGTCTTACCTTATTTGTTATTCCTGGGTTTTGTGTTTGACTCATTTTGTTTTGTTTTGTTTTGTTAATTTTGTTTTCTTTCCCTAAGTCTAGCTGTTACAGTTTGTGCTTGGGGAGAATATAGTGAACTTGAAGAAAATGGTGTGGCTCTTCCTGAACTCTCAATTAACTTTCTAAGAGCCAGGACATCTTGTCACTCTTGAGCTTACTTAGCTCCCACTTAGCTACTCCATCAAGCCTAGCACACTTGTTGAGCCAGGCCATGCTGTGGATAACTTTGCATACGTCGTGCCATCTCTTGAACCTCAAGTGCTTTGTCCAACATCATGCAAATGCCTCCTGGAATCCATACCCTTTGCAGTCTGTCATGCTGGGTTTCAGAAATAAGGAACTAACACGCAAGTCCAATGACACAAATCAAGCCTGAGCGCTTCCACTTATTATTAGTTGGGTGGCATGTGCCCATTTCTTTACCAAATAGGCAAGGTAGTTATTTACCTTCTAAAATAAAGTAAATTTGGTGTTTAGGAAGAGTTATAGGGTTTTCAAGGTCCTATTGGATGGGTCATTGTGAAATGACAGTAGGCAGCTCTGTGCCTAGCAGAACTGATTCTGTCTTGCCTACATCTCCCCTCTTGTCTTTGTTGAGAGAAGCCACCATCTGATTGTCAGGTTTGGCAATGCCTTTCTGGATGACAGTAGCCTTGTACCAGCAGCCCCTGCAACCCCTCCTCTTTGTTCCTCATTGCTGGTGCACATTGAAGTTACTTGGGGAGCCTGAAGACTCATTGCCCCTTAGGGGATCGGAATTGAGAGCTGGACTTGGGTATTTTAATTTTTTTTCCCTTCAATTTTGTTTTATGTGTATGGGTGTTTTATCTCATGTCTGTCTGTCTGTGTACCAAACATGTGCCTGGTACCCACAGAGACCAGGAAAGAGTATCAGATCCTCTGGGACTGGAGTTACAGACAGTTGTAAGTTGCCATGTAAGTGCTCAGAAATGAACCCAGGTCCCCAGGAAGATCAGCCAGTGTTCCTAACTGTTGAGCCATCTCTCTAACCCAGTATGAATATTTTCTAGAAAGCTCCTTTACATGAATTAGCAACAGACTGAACTCTGAGTATGGTGATGAGGAGCTCAGTCTCTAGATTCAGGCTTATGAGCTATTCAATGAGAAGTTTACATCAGTGTTTCTTGTCTCTGTTTACCCGTCTGGCGCCCAGGTAGTAATGAGAACAGTGCCTTCCAACATTTTTCATGCCATGACACACAAAGAAGGTGAAAAGATTTGTGGAACATCCAAGGAAAACAAATGAGGAAAGGTGACCTTCTCTGGTCCGTCATCCTTCTCAAGAGCAGAACCGATCCGTGCACATTTCACGTTGTGGTTTAGCAAAAAGAACAAGTTGGGAAATTTGTATCAAATAAACTTCTCATTGTAACGTAGAGCCAATGAAGACCTTAGGAAACAGCGCGTTTCCATCTTTTCCTTGCACAGAAGAAACTAAAGCTAGCCAGGTGGAGTAACTCACTTAGAAGGCAAGAGACTGTTGTCAACCATTGCCTTCAGTCATAATCAAATGCAAGGTCAAGAGGCTGCCACCCTTCCTTTTGATCACAGGCAACCGTAAGAGAGAACACTCCCATCCCTGACAGGGAACTTGCTTCCACCCCCAAGGATGACACATTGATTCATTGGCGCCACACTCTTGTAGCCCAGGAGGCTGGCCAAAAGACAGCTGTCTTGGAGTACGGGCTGTCTGCGGGGAGTGACAGCCAGCAAGTTTCTTTCTTCCTTTTCAATCTGGAAAGCTGCAGTGAATGTGTGTGTGTGTGTGTGTGTGTGTGTGTGTGTGTGTGTGTGTGTGTGTGTATGTGTGTATGTGTGTGTATGTGTGTGTGTGAAGAATTAAAGCCAGGATATGGTGACAGAGGTATCGTCAGAGCGCCATTCAAGACAGACAAGCCAACCACTCAGCATGTCGAAGTCATCTATGCGGCTGGGGGATTGTTTTTCCCCTTTCCGTTTATTTCAGTTGTGGAATGACTGTGGGGGGGGGGGCGGTGCTGTTTGGGTCCCGACACTTAAGCTGCCTCTGCATCACTGATTTATAACAGACCCTTCATGCTGGAAATGCTGGCTGGCTGTTTGTATGCAACCCCCACCCCATCCGTCCCCAATTCTGTTTTCCCCTATGCCGAATGGAGATGAAAAACCAGAATATAAAATATGAAATCTGCTGGTGACAAAGAGAGGCCAGGAAGCCACCAGTTACATGGGTTTGGAAGTGGAAGCCAGGTGCACTCTCTCCAGCATGGCTGCAGACTGTCTTTGAAACAGATGTCGCCTGCCTTCCCCTACCCCTTCTGCGCCATTCTCTTTGCATAGAAGAGGCGCAGAGTTCCAGAATGGGAGACAATAGGCATTAATATCCATTGGAATGACAGCTGCTTATGACCAGCTTTGCTCAGGACACGTGTCCCCCAAGCAAAATGATTAGTGCTCCAGCAGAATACGATATTTGTGGGTAATCAAAAGCAAATGGCGGATCCTTTAGACTAACGGAAAGCAGGGTTCACGTCAAAATTTCCCACCAAGAATAAATATTAAAGTTAGTTCAGGGCAGTAGCCTCCCTCCCACTCATAATATGGTAGATTTGTTTAGTGTATCCTGGGAAAAACGTACCTGCCTGGCCAAGGTGTTATGAGGATTAATTAATGTTTGTAAAGTGCTTGGAATTCCACTGAAGAAACGTACCTTGTCGGTGCAAATTATTATCATTATATAGTGCCTTTCATCCCAGAATCTCAAAGTGCTTCCCCAACAATTAATTAAGCATCACTACACCCCCGTGAGAGAGTTAAGCATCATCTGCCCTCACTAATACAGGCAGCATCTGCACCTGAGTCACAGAGTCTAATGTTCAAGTCACTCTCCAGGAGGGAGTGAGACTCCATTAGCAACCATCCCTAAGTGCTTCATAATGCATAGTGACTAACAGTGCAAGGCAAATCACTATAGGCTGAGACCTATGGCTGGAAGGATTTGTTTAACTTTGTTTAGTCTTTAATTGTCTGGGCTGCTTGTTTTCTTTCTCTCCCTCCCCTGTAAATAAGGTGCTTGTCGGGTGAAAGCCCAATTAGTAGCTACAACCAGTTATATTGTACTAATGACATCTTCTAATCCCATTCCTTAGCATCTGAAATCCCAGGTATAAATTCCATCCTTCCGTCACTATTCATCCATACCCCTCCAAAGGAGTTAACTTACCTTTGCCCTTTACTGAAATTTCTAATGACCTTGTGAACAGAATGAACATTTGGATGTGTGTTAGCGATCTGGGAGCCACATGCCTGCCTCACATTGAGCATCTCAAGTATGTAGAGTGATTCTTTTTTCAAAGGAAGTGCAGTAATTCATAAACACAAATCCCTTGTATTGGCTCCTCTAGACGGAGGCTGGAAGTCAAGTGAGCATGTGTAGCATTCCAGGGCGCAGCATGTGCTGGAGATAAATCCACTGCACAGTCTTTACCAGATATATTTTGAAACAGAACCTTTTGGCATCATTTCTGGATCGGAGATTCCGGGGTAGAAATCTCCTTAGGAGGCCAGCTAGCTAGTCGTGAAAACATGGGAGGAGAAAATCACGATCTCTAACTCTAATGCTACCTCAGTGGTAGGGTCATCAGAGTCATCTCCTGAGCTTCTGGAAGCTTCCACCTTTCTCCTGGGCAGATCTGTACAGATGCCCTGGGTTCCTAGTGGCTGATAATAGCAGGAGTCAAGACACCGTAAGAACCCCTCAGTTATAAGAAAACAAACTTGCTCGTGGTTGTAACTCCCACTGAAGCAGACACCTCATAAGATGTGCTTATGGTGGACACTGAACAACCCTGAGAAGGTAAATTAAGGGCTAAGGCTGAAAATCTGAGTTGGCAGCTGTGGTTTGGTTGGTCTCAATTCTCCCACCCCACCCTATCTAGTCACCTAATTTCATTAAGGAATTCTCCCCTAACACCATGTAATTTGGTTGGGCTTTCAAGCATAGAATCTCACCTACTCCTTCAAACTGAATGAGTAGGTCACCCAGGTTAGCCAATCAGATTATTCTGTCCTTTGGTCTAAGGGCTGGGTATTAACCCAGGCATGGCCAATTTGATTCTTTTTCAATGATCTATGTGCAGACATGAGCCGAAAGAAGTCCCATTTCCAAGATATTGCTAAGCTGGGAATGTGAGTGCTGTGCCACTTGAACAGAACCTGCTTTGGAATGCCACCAGGCAGAGACAAGCTCCGGCATGAGAGAGAGTCATTTAGAACACATGTGTGCTGTGGGACACTGGCTCAATGCTTTGACGACGTTATTTATGTTCCTGGATCAAGATGTGCTTTCATTCCCGATTCTCTGATTATCTGAATCAATGAATCCCCCTACACTTAAGCTAATTTCAGTTGGATATCTATCCCTCCCAATAGTGAAAGGCTTAACGAATACTACCACAGACCAGTGAACGGCATATAAGATTTAATGGCTTGCTCTTGGGGGAAAGCCATAGAGCCCCAACCTCTGACTGGAGGAAACAACTTCTCTGAATAGCTTCAAAGTTCCTATGAAGCAGGGGAAAAGAAGGATTTGAAGCCACCTCGCTTTTCAAAGACAATAAGACCACCTCACATTCGGGAGGGGGTGCTTATCAAAAGTTTGGGATTGGCAGGATATGATGGTAAATGCTTTTAATCCCGGGACTATGGAGGTAGAAGCAAGTAGATGATCTCTGTGAGTTCAAGGCTACCCTAGTCTACATAGCAAGTTCCAGGCCAACCAAACCTTCATAGTGAGACCCTGTCGGAAACAGAAAACCTGAGACACATTCTTCCAGTCTGCTCGCCTACTAACTATTCTCCTGATATGAGGAGGTCTGTTTGCGTTTACCCTTCCTCTGCTTCCACCCCATCGGAATTCCAATCAGATCTCATCGTTCTGCTTCCTGAATGGTGATTCTGAATAGGATTCAATGCTGGTCCAGAGTCAGAATGGAAACTCTTTAAATACAAGGTCAGAAGTCCCGAACACCCAGTCTCCTACTAGATTGATGAGTGTCAACCAAGTGTGTCTGTTTCTATTACTGTGGGAAAACACCTGGGAAAACCTGACTTTAAGGAGAAATGGTGTTCTTGGGGAGTGGCTGGGTTCACAGTTCCAGAGGTGTCAATACATTGTCAGCTGGCAACACTGAGTGTTTTGGGGGCATGTGACAAAATAAAAAAACATCATGACAAGAATGCCATAGTGGAGGAAAGTTGCTTGCCTTCTGGAAGGCAAAAAGCAAAGAGATGAATAGTGTGGGTATGAGATGGAACCTTCAAAGTTAGAGCTTCGGTGACTCACTTGCTTAGCCAGCCCTGCCTCCTGAGCCCCGAATTAGCCACAGACTTACGTATGGATTAACCCACCACTCAAATGGATACTCTTCAACTCAGCCACCTCTCAGCGTCACCACCAGCTGAATTCCGAAGACAAAGCCCTCAGCAGGTGAATCTTTGCAGACCCCTTGTATCCAGCGATAACAATGATCCATGGAGGAGCTGTTCATTTGTTACACTGGCATTGGTTATGACGTGCTACTCACTGTGTGTGTGTGTGTATCTGTGTGTGTATATCTGTGTGTGTGTGTCTGTCTGTCTGTCTGTCTGTTAACTCACGGATTTTTGTTGATTGGGTTGGGATATGTATATCCCATGGCTATAAGCAACCTGTCTATGCCCAATGCCTTGGCTTTTAATACTGGCAAACTGTATGACTTTGGGCTAAGTAGCAGCTCTATGTGCTTAACTCTTCTTATCTATTAAGGGGAGGACAAAATTAAAACCCAACATCATTATTGTGAAAATTAAATAGACCTGCTCTTGTAGAGTATTGGAACAGTGCCTGGATTGTAGTAAATTCTCAATTGATGTAAGCTGATATGGTTACGAATGACATCTAGCCTCTAGTACACGTTCAGCTATGGGTGCAGCCATAGAATCTGTCAGCTCTTCTCTACCACACAAGATACATTTCATAGTCTTTCTTTATTCTTTGCCCTGAGAAATTCAGGTGCTACACATTGAATTACTGTACCATGGAGTTGGGTAGCATTTTGTATGACCACCATGGCAAGTCACAGATGGTGTCCTGAGACGCGTAATAGAAACCCTCAAGAGAAAACGAAGGACACGGCTCATGAAGAGCCCATGAAGAACCACAGTGGTTCTTTCTTCTTTTCTTTTTCTTTTTCTTTTTTCTTTTTTCTTTTTAGCTTGCCAATAATTTCTATGGCCTGCTATTTTGTGAACATTTGCTTTTCCTCACCATGCCCCGTTGGTAGATTCCCAGCCTATTTTTCAGGCACATACTTTCTTTTTCACCCAGTTGCGTTCTCCGCCAACCTTCATTTAATCTTTGTTCATATCCCCTTTGCCTGCATGAGAAACATAGTTTGATGTGAGTGTCAAATGGATGAAAAGTTTCTCCTGGTAAGGCAAGTTTATGTGTCCTTGGGGGTCTCCCGCCAAGGTACCTTCTGACCTACACGCACTTTATTCATAGAGCTTTGAAATTTGCTCAGCTTGCTAACAAGTCGGAGAATATTTACAGAGCAGAGATGAGTCAAATGGGGAACATGAACAGATGGGGAAGAGCCAGTTGTTGCGCTTCAAGTACATTTCCCACGTTGGAATGTGTCAATGCCTGGCGGTGCACACTGCCTGCAAGTCACCCACATAGTATAAAAATGATTTCATTTACTAGCAAACGCCTTTGTTTTGCCATTACATAATCATAAATGGGCCCCAAAGAGAAACCATTAGAATGTAAGCCAGGGCAAGGAGCCAGCCAGACGTGAGTTCTAGCCCTATTATGGAACAGGACCTACCATGTTCCTACAAATCCTCAGTGGCCTTTCAGGACTAGGACAGGGACATGCCATGACACCACTCTTGTCTGCTGGCTCATCTTCCATCTAATTGTCTGGTGAGCCAGACTCCCAGGCATGTTGGGAGGGATATGTGAGGGATAATTGACATTGGTGCCCTGAGGTGTCCAGAGCTATCCCAACCCGTATGCCATGCCTATTCCAGCAAAATCACTGCTCTGAGAACAGACTCAGCACAGCTTGAGAAAAGCCTGAAGAGGAACCCTCACCCCATTCCCCCTCAAGGCCTTGCTGTTAATCTCCACAAGCCAAAAGAGCAAATTGTCAGTGATCTACTTAGCAGGCTCTAAACACCTCAGCTGCATCCATTCGGAGGAAGGAAATAGCTTTCAGGGGTAGCAGCATCTCAAGAAAGTTGGCTACAAAGTGGATTTCTATAAACGAGAATTCCATTTTCTCTTGGCTTCCATTACAAAATTGGAAAATTTGTCACACTGGGGGAAAGAAACCTCACAGGAGATGAAAAAAAAAAAAAAAGAACATTTGGGATGAAAAAGAAATTAAGAAAAAGCTATCACATTGGCACATTCTCCCTGGAATATGCTGGAGCCACAGCCTGGCTCTCTGTACCTCAGACTGTCTCCAGCATCGGGAAGAAATGCTGGAAATCATGGGCCCTATTTATCAGCACCCTCTATCTCCCCCCTCTTCTGCTGTAGGGTTTCCCTCGTGATTGACAGTTGCATTTCTGTGTTCTTGCCCCTCACAAAGCCTGCTGTTGCTCCCCCACGCTGGTTGGACAGAGCATTAGGCTGAAGCACAACATCTCGATGCTTACTCTCTTACTTATTGGATCCCATTTCATGTCTGTGATAATGTGATGTGGCTTACAAGCAAAAGTGGGACATTTGAGTTTAGGGCTTGATTCCTTGCATTTCAGACCTAATTGTACTTATTTGCCCTAATTAAGTCAATTTTGACATTTTAATGTCACGAGCCATAATGCAAAATAATAAATATTAATTGATTTTTGTTGGAACAGTCTGAGAGGTCATCTGGTCTACCTCCCACCCAGTTCAGCTCCTAACATCCTCGCTCCTAGGAACAGTTAGGCACCGCTACATCAACTCTGAAATGAGCTCCTGAGAGGCTGCCTGGGACTTCCTCCATGAACTGGCCCTTTAGAGATCCTCACAAAAAAAGTTCATTAAGTTTCCCGGGAGGTAGGGAAAAGCTCAAGTGTCTAGGCAGACCCTCACCCATTACCTGGGTCATCCCCTACTGACAGCATCAAAAGACAAAGTTATTTCCTTAGGCGAGGTCTGAGGTATTTCCAGCTTCTCTTTGAGCTTGTCTCTATGTACGTAAGTCAGCAGCAGGAGTTCACACTCTGGACCCCAATTTTACACCACTTCCCTACCTTTGGATGAAAACTGCTCATTCTTTGTCACTCTGAGTCAGCGGAAATTTCTGGACTCTTCCCACAGACTCCCCCTACCCTTAAGCTTCCTTTTTGCCATCTAGTCTTACTTATTTCTGCTTTTTAAACACCAAGTGAATAAAGTCACAAGAACCTGCTCTTGGCTCCCTAGGAGTTGACTGCTGCCTCCCTTGAGGAGGGGAGAAATGTTTGGGGCACCTGGCTAACAAGCTTAGCTTAACTGAGACAGGCTGATCCAGAGACCCTGGATCTCTCCTCTACCACAGTAGAGATGAGATGAGATCAAGAACACCGCCTGCTACAGTGTCCCACAGTAGAGTACAAATGGCACCTGTCACTCCATCATAGACCACACATAATGCAAAACTACAGTGGGGTACAATTGCTAAATCAAGATGATTAGCTCAGAGGATCTCATCACAAAGGCCTGATTTGCTCAAAGAGTACATTGGTATGGTTCACCTGCAGCTAGGCCCTGCTGGCCTGCACTTGGGCAGCCTCAGCCTGGCAAGTGCCATTCTTGTGGAGACAGCACAGAGCAATAACCAGACTTCATAATGGGCCTTCAAGTGCCCACTGACAGGTGGCATATGGTACTTCTAGTTATTAACATCCCACTATCCTATGACAGGGTCACTTTGATATCAAAGATATTGACATTAACATTACTTTTTGGAGAAGGACATGAGCCCAGCAAAGGACAGGTGGAGCATATACAGCAATAATAAAATCCATCTCCATTGGTGACTTTCTAACTTTGCGAAGTATTTCATTCAGAGCCTAATTTGCTTATGTCAAGTCTACATAAGCTGTTGGGTTTCTCCACCCAGATTGTTGGAACAGTGGTTTTCTCCCGCTTCTTCTTCACACCATACCATTCACCCTCCACCTCCTTATCCCTTCCTTACCTAACACCCAAGTCTTCATTGTCAGGTTTTCCTGTGTGTGCTACCTGCCTGCCCTCCAAAGACTTCCTCTAATGCTCAAAAGAATAAAGATATTCTTGCCAGCTTTCCACCTTCTATGTCCTCTGCTGTGTCAATCTCAAGTACTCTTGGTGATAGAAAGAAAGAAAGAAAGAAAGAAAGAAAGAAAGAAAGAAAGAAAGA